>JAEBUO010000062.1:0-212501 GCA_023014395.1 Amanita rimosa
CAGCCAGAAGTTGTCCAACCGTGATCCGTTCTAGATTCAGCCCATTTGACAGCGTTATCTAGTTCCTTCGTCGACGTTTCTACCTTCCATTTGAGAGCTTCAGCGGCTCTGTGTAAGTTTGTGCATTCTGGAGGAAGGAATCGCGCTCCTCGTAGGTCATCTCATGCGGGTCAGTAGTGAGGGTGAGGGCGGCGAGATTGTCAGTGGCGGAGGAGAGATTGGTGATGGAACATGTGGCGGCGGCAAGGGCGTCTGCGACGACGGTGAGTGTGGTGTTCCTTTTGACGAATTGGGCGAAATGTGGGAGGTGATGATTGTCGGGGTGTACTTGTGGAAGTAGGGCGGCAGGATGGACATGTAAATCGTCGTCCTCAAAGTGGACGACAGTGGTGTTTTCGATGAAGACCTCGAGCGGGAGGTCAGGGACGGCGAGGAAAGGTGAAGAGGCGGCAATGGTTTCGTCGATGCGCCAGTGGGCACAGGAGAGAAGCGTCAAGGCGATGAAGTGGGCGGCGAGGGCAAAGAAGGTGAACATTGTCGATATAATGTGGGTACTGGCATTAGGTGTCGATACTTGGAAAATTTATATGTATTCCGGATCGCTACTTTCCGTGTCGGAGTCCCAATTTTCTGTATTCAATGGGTCTTCAATGGCAGGGTCGGTGAGGAGTTCTCGTTCTTCTATCATGAACCTGGTTAGCGAATTTAAATGTTCAATCCCTGGTGTCGTTGTTGGCGTAATTCGGAATTTCCTGATTCGCCTAATGATATCCACTATTACCTGTGCCATCGTGATAGATAAATAATTGAGTTCGTCAAGGATGTCTTCCATGAAGATGCGAGGCCTTCCCGGTATTCTGATTCTTCGGCTAATTAACCAGATCTGCGCGCTACACTCCTGTGTCTGCTTAGTGATTTCATCCATTTGTTTATATTCTTCTGGACAAAGCAATCTTCCATGAGCGCTTTTATAAACATCACTGCTTTTGATGGCTAAAAGTTGGTAGGCAGGTGGATTCTCATTGTAGAGAGGTAGATCGTCGGTTGAAAATTGTAGGTCATGGTATTTAGGAAGATAATTCTGGGCATCGTTTCAGGGGAATTCTGTTATCCCTGAAGGATTCTTTTGGTGATGGTGATCAAGTCGAGGGGTGCGATAGTATCGTGTGACTAACGCCATAGTTCGGGTAAGTTTCCCTGGTGGGGTCGGTGCTCTAAGAGCATGTTGGAAGGGGAGGTATTGTATGTGGGTATAGACGGTCTTCTCTTTGAGAGCTATAGTGTATCGAGAGAGTGTTGAGCAGTTCCGTTTTGTATAGTGGTAATTTTGTTTCAAGACGTGGCAGTTTCTATATCGTGTCATGGTTCAGAGGTGTCGGCGTTGTTGATATTCCGATAGGATATCAGTGGCGTTTGCAAGGTTGCGAGCAGGTTCCCAAGAGTTATCATTCGATCCGTAGCCTTTCCATTTAACTAAGTAATGGTAGCCTGCACCTCGTTTCCTATGGGCTAGAATTGCCTCTACCTCGAATTCTTCTTGTCCATTTACGAGATCAGGGGGTGGTTTCACATAATTCGGGCCGTGCGCAGTCGTTTCTCTATACGGGGTAAGGAGTGACGCATGAAACACAGGGTGAATGCGCCATTGTTTCGGGAGTTTCAATTTGTACGTTACTGGTCCCATCACTTGTTCGATTTCGAAGGGTCCTTCTCGTTTTGGTGCTAGCTTTCTGGACTGATATGGTATGTGAAGATTTCGGTTTTCAAGCCATACTTTGGTACCCTTTTCAAATCGTATTGCTTTGTCTTTGCGTCGTCTTACCACTAGTTGTCTTGCTAGTTCATGTGCTGCTAGCGCTTCTTCTCTGGCTTTCCTTAAGAACTGAAGGCGCTCCTCTGCTGCTGGTGTGGTCATTCACGTGGTAGCTGTGGGAAGCTCAACAGGGTCCGTTCCATACATTAGTCTGAATGGGGAAGTTTTGATTGTGTCATGATGTCGGTTATTGTGGGCAAACTCCGCTATTGGGAGAAGCGGTTTCCATAGATGCGGTTCATTGGAACAGAACATTCGGAGATAGACTTCTAGTTCCTGGTTAACTCGTTCTGTTTCCCCATCAGTCTGAGGATGATAGGCTGTGCTCATTCTATGGTTGATTCCTAGTGCTTTTCGTATTTCTTGAAATACTTTTGCAGAGAACTGTGGTCCTCGATCTGAAATTAAGACATCTGGTAGGCCAAACCGTTTGAAAGTTTCGGAGACATAGAGTTCTGCTGTGCCTAAAGCGTCAATTGTCTTCTTGCAAGGTGTGAAAATTACCCCCTTTGTAAGACCATGGTCCACCGTGACCAGGATTGAGTCAAAACCATCAGAAAGGGGTAGATCGGTAATGAAATCAAGGGTTACTTGTTGAAATGGGCGGGTTTCTTTTGACGGAATCGGGTGAAGGGCTGGTACGTTTGGATGCGTGTTAATTTTCATCTGCTGGCAGAGGGCGCATCCTTCTATCCATTCTCTGACATGTTTGAACATTCCAGGCCACCAGTAATCACGCTTAAGAAGTTCAAGGGTCTTTAGTCGTCCAGGCTGACCAGATGATCGTGCCTCGTGCGTTTCCTTAATTAATTTGGTTCATAACCCGTCCTGGTCAGGGATGTAAGTTTTTCCGAGATAGTGAACAATGCCATTGGTGTAAGACCAATCTTGTATGTTCGATTTGATTGGTGGAGCGCGGTGCGTGGTGATAACCTCGATTAGAATGCATCCAAAATCGTCTTTTGACATTGCTTTCTGAATTTCCGTGACTAGATCTTCTGCAATAAGACAAATAAAACAATCTTCCAGTAGGACTATGACATCTTCTTGTAATTCACTGTTTCCCATATGATTGGGGCGTCGGGATAGGGCATCCGCTTCAAACATTTTCGTGCCAGGGACGTGTTCGATACGTAGGTCAAATTCTGATAATAAGGATGACCATCTAGCTTGTCTGAGCATTAAGCATTGGGCCATTCGGTAGTAGGACAAATTCTTGTGGTCGCAGTGCACTATAGTAGTGTGGGGTGATCCATGCAGTAGGTGTCGCCAAGTCATCAATCCTTTGATGATTGCCAAGAGTTCTTGATTGTAGATCTGGTAATTCTGTTCCGTCTGTGTTAATGCATGTGAAATAAATCCACAGGGATGCAGAGATCCTGTTTCATCTGCTTGTTTCAGTACTGCTCCTATCGCCTTATTTGATGCGTCGGTCTGAAGGATAAAGGGTCAAGTAGGATCCGGCATTAATAATACTGGCATAGATGCGAATCGTTTCTTTAGTATTTCAAAAGCATTGTTTCGTTCTGTAGTCCAGTCAAATGGTTCAGCTTTCTTAGTGAGGTCGGTGAGCGGTTTAGCGATTGCAGCAAAGTTTCCAATGAAACGTCGGTAAAAATTCCCAAATCCGAGGAAGGATCGGACCTGTTTGACTGTGGTAGGGACTGGCCAATTGGCGATCCCTGCTAACTTTATTGGGTCCATCTGAATGCGTCCAGGGGTGATGATCATTCCTAAAAATTCAACTTCCTGCGTGGCGAACTTGCATTTTTCTAATTTCAGGAATAGATCGTTATCTTGTAACCGTTGTAGAATCCGTTTTGTCTGCTCTTCCAGTTGTTCCAGTGATTCTGCACAAATTAGCATGTCATCCATGTAGATGACTAACCATCCTTCATTGATCATATCCTTAAAGTATTTGTTCATCATGGTTTGAAAGGTTGACAGCGAGTTGCATAATCCAAAGAACATCACTGTGGGTTCATAGAGTCCTCAATTGGTGATAAAGGCTGCTTTCCATTCATCTCCCTTCTTGATGTGAACGTTATTGTATCCCCATCGGAGGTCTAGTTTGGTGAGGTACTTGGCGCCTCGTAGTTTAGTCATGAGATCAGAAACTAAGGGAAGGGGATACGCGTTCTTGACAGTCCATTCATTGAGGTATTGATAATCCTGACAGGGTCGGAGTGCTCCACTTTCTTTCTTTGCTACAAAGAAGAATGGTGATGCCTGCGGTGATGTAGATGGTCTAATGTATCCTTTCTTGAGTTGTTCATCAATCCATTTGTCTAACAGCCCTTGTTCTTTGACAGATAGGGGATAGAGTTTACTAGCCTTTGGGGCGAAACCTTCTTTTGTGTTAATTGCATGATCCCATGGTTGACTGGACGGGAAGCGTTCCGACGCCTTTTTATCAAAGATGGTGTGCCACTGTTCGTATTCTGTCGGTAGAGTGGTGGATGGTTTGTCTCTCTTTAGCCTGTGCTCTAATTCCTGTGATGCCGATGTTTTAACTCTAATCCAGTAGTCATCTTCGCCCCATTGCTGGGAGTTGAGGGCTAGCTGCCAGATTGCTTTTGGCGATGTGTCTAGATCTCCAATTTTCAGAGATTTCTCTCGCCAGTTGATGATCGGGTTATTTTCTTCTAACCAAGGTATCCCTAAAATCATTCGTTGGTTGCCTAGCCTAGTGATCCAGAACCAATTGATAAACTGCTGTCCTTCAATCATATAGCATATCTTGGTCCGATGTGTGATCATTCCTTTTGCATTTACAGTTCCGTCTGCATTCCTAACTTTGATTGGTTTCTTAAGTCGTTCTTTCCTGAGTTCTTTTACTGCTTCTTCGTCTACAAAGTTTCCTTCTGCTCCACAATCAATTAGGGCAGATGTTCCAGCGGGTAAATCGGTCAATTTGATAGTTAACGAAATGTGCTTGTCATTGTTGGATAATACTATTACAGAATCAAGTGCTAACTGTTCAGATCTCGATAATAAGGAAGGGCCAACCGCTGAGTGACGCTTCCTAACTAAAAACCCTCGTTTTCAAATTCGTTTAGAAGGGCATTCTTCTCCTCAGTAGACATTGCTGAAAAGATGGCTCTAATTTTCTTTGCTGGTTCGTCTTCTTCCTTCTGTTGTTCCTCAGTGATGGAACGGACTGCCTTATTCTGGTAAGAAGACCTGGATGAAGACGTATCATTGCGTTTCGGGCAGTTCCTGGAGATGTGTCCCTGTGTTCCACATCTGAAACACTTGCCAGTCTTTCGGTATTCCTCTTTTTGATCATCTGTCAATTGGCTAGGGATCGTGGTATTTATAGCTCTGATTGTTCCAGATCAGTTGTTATTGTTTCGATTGAAACGTGTTCCAGATCCATCATTGGTTCTCCTGTTTCCCTGTCCTGTCATGTCCCAAGCGTTGTGGTGATCCTCAGCCTTATCATAGGCTTCCTGCATCGTTTTGATCTTCCTTTGGTCCTGTAAGATCGTTCTAGCAAGTTCTAATGGCAATCCTTTGACGAATGCCTGCAACTGAGCGGGTATTCCAGTGAGTCCAGAGGTTCCTATGTCCATGCAAAATTTTCTGATGTATTCTGGGACTGAAACGCCGTTTCCAACTCTTAATTTGGATAGATTGTTCAGGGCTCAAAGGGCGCTGTTGACTTCTCCCCAGTCATTGATGAAACGTGTTTCAAATGCTTCGTAGTTGCTCCATTTGAACGTGGCTGTGGTACTGCCCTTGTTGTCATTCAATTCGCTTCGAATAATAGTTTTCCAGTCGTCTAGTTCTGGTCCCATGCATGCAAGCGCATATCTGACTTTCTTCTCATCTTTTCCTTCGTAGTTCTGTGAGGGTAAAGTAGTCCTCAAGTTGTCCTAAAAATGACCTTGCTTCGATTCGTTTGCCTGTGAAGGGTTGTATAGGCTGCGGTTTGATATCTCCTTTAGAGCTAGCACTGGTTTCAGACGCCATTCTTGGTTCAGGAGTGATTGGTGGTTCGGGGTTAATTGGTGGTTCAGGGGTTGGTGTTCTGGTGATCGGTTTCGGTTCTGGAGTAGGGGTTCTACTTGGGGTTCTGGGTTTCGGAGATGGGGGTGGTCCTTGTTTCAAGTAATCTGTATCAAATGGGTTTTCCTCAAGCTTGGCTTGTTCAATTCGTAGTAATTCCTCCCACTCTGCTAAAAGGCTAGCTGTGATTCCGTGTCGGTTGCTGTCTCTAAAGAATCTTCTGTAGAGAGTCCTTCCTGGGTCGTTTTCTGGTTCCCTGACAAGGTAGAGCGGTTCTCCTTGTATTTCACTACCCCAGTCTAGGTAGATTTGATCAGGTAAATCGAATTCAGATACTCCTGAGTAGAAGTCTCCTGAAAAGTATTCGTTTGGGACTGGTTCGTTTCGTTTCCGTCCTTCTGTAACAAAGTACCAGGTTCGTTGGTAGAGAAAAACTTCTCGTCGTTCAAGGTAGTATTTCCCCTTATAGGTGACGGATCCATTCGGGGGTTGTTCCTGAGAGCTGCGGGTCTCAATGGTGTCGGCTAGGGATGATACCCTGAGCTAGTCCTGAGTTCCAACTTATGTTATGGTCAATGTCCACAACATCGTTCAGCATCCAAGTCTACAGTGACAAACAGAGTCTCGGTCTGTTCCCAATCACTGGACGAGGGTTCTAGGTGCTAAGTCTAACGATGACGAAGGCTAGAGAGAGAGTGAGGAGAGCGGTTGAGGCGACGAGCAAAAGAGCATTCAAGTTATGGATATGATTCGACTAAGTTGGAACTAAAAAACTATGGTACATGAGAGGGGTTTATATACGTTAAGAGAACAATAGGAATATAAGGGGAAAGAGCATAGCTATCTAAGAAAGGAAAGATGAAGGTAGCTATAAAAGGAGATAACATCCAAGTGTAACTATGGGTTTATAACAAGTAAATGTAGTCCGTCAACAAAGGGAAAAGAGAACTGTAACACAGTTCAATTGCATGATCCCAGGGTCAATGTGGTGGCAACTCATTGAAGGTCTGTTTTTCAAAAACCTTTCAGTGTTACAATTCTCTTTCCCTTTGTTAACGGACTACATTTACTTGTTATAAACCCATAGTTACGCTTGGACATTATCTCCTTTGGTAGCTACCTTCATCTTTCCTTTCTTAGATAGCTATGCTCTTTCCCCTTATATTCTTATTGTTCTCTTAATGTATATAAACCCCTCTCATGTACTGTAGTTCTTTAGTTCCAACTTAGTCAAATCTTATCCGCAACTTGAATGCTCTTTTGCTCGTCGCCTCAACCGCTCTCCTCGCTCTCTCTCTAGCCTTCGTCGTCGTCAGACTTAGTGCCTAGAACCCTCGTCCAGTGATTGGGAACAGACCGAGACTCTGTTTATCGCTGTAGACTTGGACGCTGAACGACGTTGTGGACATCGACCGTAACATAAGTTGGAACTCAGGACTAGCTCAGGGTATCATCCCTAGCCGACACCATTGAGACCTGCAGCTCTCAGGAACGACCCCCGAACGGATCCGTCACCTATAAGGGGAAAACCTATCTCAGACGACGAGAAGTTTTTCTCTATCAACGAACTTGGTACTTTGTTACTGAAGGACGGAAACGAAATGAACCAGTCCCAGACCAATACTTTTCAGGAGACTTCTACTCAGGAGCCTTTGAATTCGATTTACCCGATCAACCCTACCTAGACTGGGGTAGTGAAGTACAAGGAGAGCCACTCTACCTTGTCAAGGAACCAGAAAACGAGCCAGGAAGGACCCTCTATAAGGAATTCCTTGGAGACGACGACCGATACGGAATTGCAGCTAATCTTTTAGCAGAGTGGGAGGAATTACTACGAATTGAACAAGCCAAGCTTGAGGAAAACCCGTTTGATACAGATTACTCGAAACAAGGACCACCCCCATCTCCGAAACCCAGAACCCCGAGTAGAAACCCTACTCCTGAACCGAAACCAATCACCAGAACACCAACCCCTGAACCACCGATCAATCCCGAACCACCGGTTACCCCTGAACCAAGAATGGCGTCTGAAACCAGTGCTAGCTCTAAGGGAGATATCAAACCGCAGCCCATACGACCTTTTACAGGCAAACGAATCGAAGCAAGGTCATTTTTAGGACAGCTTGAGGATTACTTTACCCTCAATGAACAGAACTACAAAGGAAAAGATGAGAAGAAAGTTAGATATGCGCTTGTGTGCATGGGACCAGAATTAGACGACTGGAAAACGATTATCCGAAGCGAACTGAATGACAATAGAGGCAGTACCACAGCCACGTTCAAATGGAGCAACTACGAAGCATTTGAAACACGTTTCATCAATGACTGGGGAGAAGTCAACAGCGCCCTCCGAGCCCTGAACAATCTATCCAAATTAAGAGTTGGAAACGGCGTTTCAGTCCCAGAGTACATCAGAAAATTTTGCATGGACATAGGAACCTCTGGACTCACTGGAATACCCGCTCAGTTGCAGGCATTCGTCAAAGGATTGCCATTAGAACTTGCTAGAACGATCTTACAGGACCAAAGGAAGATCAAAACGATGCAGGAAGCCTATGATAAGGCCGAGGATCACCATAACGCTTGGGACATGACAGGACAAGGAAACAGGAGAACCAATGATGGATCTGGAACACGTTTCAATCAAAACAATAACAACCGATCTGGAACAATCAGAGCTATAAATACCACAATCCCTAGCAGATTGACAGATGATCAAAAAGAAGAATACCGAAAAACTGGCAAGTGTTTCAGATGTGGAACACAGGGACACATCTCCAGGAACTGCCCGAAACGCAATGAGGCGTCTTCATCCAGGTCTTCTTACCAGAGTAAGGCAGTCCGTTCCGTCACTGAAGAACAACAGAAGGAAGAAGACGAACCAGCAAAGAAAATTAGAGCCATCTTTTCAGCGATGTCTGCTGAAGAGAAGAATGCCCTCTTAAACGAATTTGAAAACGAGGGTTTTTAGTTAGGAAGCGTCACTCAGCGGTTGGCCCTTCCTTATTATCGAGATCTGAACAGTTAGCACTTGATTCTGTAATAGTATTATCCAACAATGACAAGCGCATTTCGTTAACTATCAAATCGACCAATTTACCTGCTGGAACATCTGCCCTAATTGATTGTGGAGCAGAAGGAAACTTTGTAGACAAAGAAGCAGTAAAAGAACTCAGGAAAGAACGACTTAAGAAACCAATCAAAGTCAGGAACGCAGACGGAACCGTAAATGTGAAAGGAATGATCACACATCGAACCAAGATATGCTATATGATCAAGGGACAGCAGTTTATCAATTGGTTCTGGATCACTAGGCTAGGCAACCAACGAATGATCTTAGGGATACCTTGGTTAGAAGAAAATAACCCGATCATCAACTGGCGAGAGAAATCTTTGAAAATTGGAGATCCGGACACATCGCCAAAAGCAATTTGGCAGCTAGCCCTTGACTCCCAGCAATGGGGCGAAGATGACTACTGGATCAGAGTTAAAACATCGGCATCACAGGAATTAGAACACAGGCTAAAGAAAGACGAACCATCTACCACTCTACCGACAGAATATGAGCAATGGTGCACCATCTTTGACAAAAAGGCGTCAGAACGCTTCCCATCCAGTCGACCGTGGGATCATGCAATTAACACGAAAGAAGGCTTTGTCCCGAAGGCTAGTAAACTCTACCCTCTATCCGTCAAAGAGCAAGGGCTGTTAGACGAATGGATTGATGAACAGCTCAAGAAAGGATACATTAAACCATCTACATCACCGCAGGCATCACCGTTCTTCTTGTAGCAAAGAAGATGTTTCATTGGAAACTTTGCTGCAATGCTCAACTTTTGCTCACCGACATCACTAATGAAAGATGACATTTGACTGAGACCACAGAAACGAAAACAAGCTTTGACATAAAAAAGGAAACGATTCGCATTCTATGCAGATTATTCGATGCCAGATCCTACTTGACCTTTATCCTCCAAACCCGTGACATCAAAATAAGGCGATAGGAGCAGTACTGAAACAAGCGGAGGCGAAACAGGATTTTTTGCACCCCGTGGATTCTTACCATGCGTTAACACAAACAGAACCAGAATTACCCGATCTATTATCAGAACTCTGGCAATTATCAAAGATTTAATGACTTGGCCGGAGCATCTACTTGCCGATCACCCACACTACTATAGTTGCACTGCGACCATAAGACTTGTCTTATTATCGAACGGCCCCCCCAACGCTTAACACCCAGACAAGCTAGATGGTCATCCTTATTATCCGAATTTGACCTACGTATTGAACACGTTCCCGGCACGAAAATGTTTGAAGTGGATGCCCTATCCCGACGCCCAGATCACATGGGAAACAGTGAATTACAGGAGGATGTCATAGTCCTACCGGATGATCGTTTTATTCGTCTTATTGCAGAAGATCTGGCCATGGAAATTCAGAAGGCAATGTCAAAAGATGATTTTGGACGAATTCTAATTGAGGTTATCACCGCACATCGCGCTCCACCGATCAAATCGAACATACAGGATTGGTCTTATACAAATGGCATTGTTCACTATCTTGGGAAAACCTATATCCCCGATCAGGACGGATTACGAACCAGATTGATTAAAGAAACACATGAAGCACGATCATCTGGTCATCCCGGACGATTAAAGACTCTTGAACTCCTTAAGCGTGACTACTGGTGGCCCGGAATGTTCAAACATGTCAGAGAATGGATAGAAGGATGCGCCCTCTGCCAACAGATGAAAATTAACACACACCCAAATGTACCAGCCCTTCACCCGATTCCATCGAAAGCTACCCGCCCATTCCAACAAGTAACCCTTGATTTCATTACCGACCTACCCCTTTCTGATGGTTTTGACTCGATCCTGGTCACGGTGGACCACGGTCTTACAAAGGGGGTAATTTTCACACCTTGCAAGAAGACAATCGACGCTTTAGGCACAGCAGAACTCTATGTCTCCGAAATTTTCAAACAGTTTGGCCTACCAGATGTCTTAATTTCAGATCGAGGACCACAGTTCTCCACAAAAGTATTTCAAGAAATACGAAAAGCACTAGGAATCGACCATAGAATGAGCACAGCCTATCATCCTCAGACTGACAGAGAAACAGAACGAGTCAACCAGGAACTAGAAGTCTATCTCCGAATGTTCTGTTCCAATGAACCACATCTATGGAAACCGCTTCTCCCAATAGCCGAGTTTGCTCACAATAACCGACATCACGACACGATCAAAACTTCTCCATTCAGACTAATGTATGGAACGGACCCTGTTGCGCTTCCCACAGCTACTACGCGAATGACCACACCAGCAGCAGAAGAGCGCCTTCAGTTCTTAAGGAAAGCCAGGGAAGAAGCGCTAGCAGCACATGAACTAGCAAGACAATTAGTGGCAAGACAACGCAAAGACAAAGCAATACGATTTGAAAAGGGTACTAAAGTATGGCTTGAGAACCGAAACCTTCACATACCATATCAGTCCAGAAAGCTAGCACCAAAACGAGAAGGACCCTTCGAAATCGAACAAGTGATGGGACCAGTGACATACAAATTGAAACTTCCGAAACAATGGCGCATTCACCCCGTGTTTCACGCGTCACTCCTTACCCCATACAGGGAAACGACTGTACACGGCCCGAATTATGTGAAACCACCCCCTGATCTCGTAAATGGACAAGAGGAATTCAAGGTAGAAGCAATTTTAGCCCACAGGAAACGAGGCGCAGGCTACCATTACCTAGTTAAATGGAAAGGCTACGGATCGAACAATAACTCTTGGGAACCTGCTCGCAATCTTGCAAATGCCACTGATATCCTATCAGAATATCAACAACGCCGACACCTCTGAACCATGACGCAATATAGGAACCGCCACGTCTTGAAACAAAACTACCACTATACAAAACGGAACTGCTCAACAATCTCTCGATATACTATAGCCCTTAAAGAAAAAACCGTCTATACCCACATACAATACCTCCCCTTCCAACACGCTCTTAGAGCACCGACCCCGCCAGGAAAACTTACCCGAACTATGGCGTTAGTCACACGATATTATCGCACCCCTCGTCTCGATCACTGTCACCAAAAGAATCCGTCAGGGATAACAGAATTCCCCTGCAATGATGCCCGGAATTATCTTCCCAAGTACCACGACCTACGATTTTCAACCGATGATCTACCTCTCTACAATGAGAATCCGCCTACCTACCAACTTTTAGCCATCAAAAGCAGTGGATGTTTATAAAAGCGCTCATGGAAGACTGCTTTGCCCAGAAGAATATAAAAAATAGACGAAATCACTAAACAGACACGGGAGTGTAGTGCGCAGATCTGGCAAATTAGCCGAGGAATCAGAATACCAGGAAGACCTCGCCTTTCATGGAAGACATCCTCGACGAACTTGATTATCTATCTCTCGCGATGGTACAGGTAATAGTGGAATCAGCAGGTGAATCGAAAATTCCGAATTAAACACCGACACGACACCAGGGATTGGACATTTAAATTCATTAAACCATATTCAAAGGGAAGAACAGAGAGGTCCTCACTGACCCTCAATCGAAGATCATTGAACACGGAAAATTGGGACTCCGACACGGAAATCAGCGATCCGTAATCCGTCAGAAACTCTCCAGCATCGTCACTTAACCCCAATAAACGTATTACACATCATGGTTCACCTTCTTCGCCCCTCGCCGCCTATTTCAACCATTCTCCCTCCTCCTCTCCTGCGCTCATTGGCGCATAGATGAAGCAGCCGCCGCCCTCTCGCCCTTTATCGCCGTTCCAGACCTCCCGCTCGAGGTCTTCGTTGAAGAATCACAGTCGTCCACTTCGAGGACGATGACCTCCACATCCACCCGCCGACTTACCCCAGGTGTATCCTGATGACCGACACCTCCCTCACTTCGCCCAATTCATCAAGAGGAACACCACGCTCACTGTCGTCGCCGACGCCCTTGTCGCTGCCACCTGTTTCCATCACCAACCTCTCTTCCGCCACGGATAATCTCGCCGCCCTCACCCTCACCATAGATCCGCACAAGATGACCTACGAGGAGCGCGATTCCTTCCTCCGAAATGCGCAAAACCTGCACAGAGCTGCTGAAGCTCTCAAATGGAAGGTGGAAACATCAACAAAAGAAACTAGACAACGCTGTCAAAGGGCTGAGTCTAGAACGGACCATGGCTGGACAACCCTGGCTGGTAGAAGTCGGTGACTTCTCGCATACAAAGGGGGTAATGTTACAATTCTCTTTCCCTTTGTTAACGGACTACATTTACTTGTTATAAACCCATAGTTATGCTTGGACGTTATCTCCTTTGGTAGCTACCTTCATCTTTCCTTTCTTAGATAGCTATGCTCTTTCCCCTTATATTCTTATTGTTCTCTTAACGTATATAAACCCCTCTCATGTACTGTAGTTCTTTAGTTCCAACTTAGTCAAATCTTATCCGCAACTTGAACGCTCTTTTGCTCGTCGCCTCAACCGCTCTCCTCGCTCTCTCTCTAGCCTTCGTCGTCGTCAGACTTAGTGCCTAGAACCCTTGTCCAGTGATTGGGAACAGACCGAGACTCTGTTTATCGCTGTAGACTTGGACGCTGAACGATGTTGTGGACATCGACCGTAACATTCAGTAACCTAAGTAATGTTCAGGGACAACCTCCTCTAGAGTCCAGGTAACTTTATTTTCAGTGGCAATTTTGGTCGCCGTGGATTTGTAAGCCCTGATCCATTCTGAATCTATGTCTTCCCTTTGTACTGCCAACAATCGATCCCCTTCATCCCAATGCATGCCACCTATTTCTTGCTCCTCCTCAGCATATTCGTCTTCAAGCTCCTCAGCTTTAGAATCTGGATAGCATGCACCTGGGCAATGACTGAATCGGAGTAGGTTCTTACTCCAGTCTACATCTGGATTGTGGAATTTTAACCAGTTGTGCCCTAGGAATAGATCTGTCTTTCCAAGGTTTGAGACACTGAATTCCCAAGTCTCCTTGTGCATGTTGATCTTTACTTTCAACTGCACCATCTCTGACAAGCGCCCATCAACATTTTCTGAACCATCAGCATTGTATACAGGAATCGGGTGGGGGAGCTTTCTTGTATTGAGGTTATTCCGCTTCACGAAATTCCTATTGATGCACGAACCATACACCCCGAGTCCAGCAAAGCCAATATCGTAACGTTGTGACATCATTAACTGTCATGGGTACATTCAGTTGTCTTTTCCCTGTTCCTATCACCTGCTTAGGCTTATTCCTTAAGTGGTTCAAGTACCAGGCCACTTGTGCCTCTGTTGCACCATTCAGACTTTGTACCAGACCTTCTGTTACCTCCCCTGTCCTGGAGTCATGACTCGGTCCATGGGTTGTTCCCATATGTGCCTCACCATCCATGGAGTCTGCCAGGGCCTCAAGCAATCTTTTCCCATTGTGATGGGCTCATTCCTGATTTTTTGTGTTCTTAGTTCATAATCAATGCAGTTTAACTTAGTGAAATTGGTTGCATGACTTTTAGTACAAGTGGTCGAACTAACACTACTGGCCTTCTGATTGGAATGATTTTCGGTTGGCCACTTTAAAAACCCAAGGCCTCACTAATGGCCTTCTTGTCGTCTTTGGTGGCATCATCTAGCCACTCCTTCCATCCCATTTCCCGCACACGGGTTTTCCCTTTCCAGTTTTTGGACTTCTTGCAATCCCTGCTCATATGCCCAGCTTCTCTGCAATTATAACATATAATTGCGCACTTTTTTCTATCTACATCCATGGCATTGGGGTCCCTGGCACTCGACGTAGTTGCTGCTGCCAGTGGTGGGCCTTGCGTTGCTCCACTGGTCCAAGTCACAGGCATTGGTGAAACCCTGTTATGGGTACCCTGCATCCTTGCTGTCGATGCCTGGGGTTGGTGCAACCCTTGCCCTGGATTTACATTGTAAAATTTCTTGGCATCCCACCAAGCCTTATTCAATTCCATCGCCTTTGTGTACCATTTCTCCAAATCTCCTGCAATGGTCCCATCTCCTGGCGCCCCTGTTTCAACAATCCTCAGCCCAAGCTGTGGATGTAACCCTCTCCTGAATTGCGCAATGAGTGTGATCTTGTTATAGCCCATGAGTTGGGCTAGTCCTCTGAAATCTACAATGTAGTCTTCTACATTGCATTTCCCCAGCTGTATGTAGCCCCTGGATTTTGCAAATTGCATCATCCCGGGTTTCTGTTGTTAGGAAGAACTCTTGTGCTTCCATGTCAAATTCTTGCCAACTTGTGAAAGGTGGCTTGTGAACGAATGCCGTTTGTTCGACACTCTCTACTCCATCCAATAATGACACTATTCCATGTCGCTCTTGCACTAAGGTAGTTCCTGCTCTCCAGGTTCCTAATACTTTCCGCTCTTCATGCTCCAACGTGTTCTCCAGTATTTGTTGGAGCTTGACTCCTGCCAAGTTCCCTGCATGGTTGGCTGACCCACCTTGGATGTGCTGGAGTGACATAGTCACTTGTTGTGATACCATTCTCTGTTTTGTCAAGTGAAAGTAAATTGCCATACTTCTTAGCCAGTTGGCGATCAACTCCGGCTGTCCTTCATAGTAGTCAGGCATATCCAACTTGACTGTTGGAGTGGTCTCTTCCCTGAGTGGACGAAACAGTGTCTCTGCTACTGTACTGATCCCTTCTGCAAATGGTTGGACTTGGTTTCTACGATCATTCTCTGTCCATCCTTCCCAGGTTGTGTTTTCTGCCATTGTCCCAAAAACTGCTATGTATGCAGTTACTAGCATCAGGACTGTGGACATGAATGCATTGGTAACTGTGAACCCAACTCTCTGGTGGTCAGGCCCGAACCACTTCCACACTTTTCATGCTGGGGAACCCCATTCCTCATCTTTCTCTATGTCATAGATCTGATGCCATTGATCATAAGACACCAACACATGGATCTCCTCATTTCGCATATCCTTCTCATAGAGGGATATTTCAACCCAGGATGGGTTTGCTTTCCACGTGAAACTTTACCAGTACTGTGGTTTGAACAGCCACAGATAACAATATCCAGGTGTCATTGGCGATACATTTGTGTGTCCTCGCTGTGGGAGTGCATAGTCATCCCACTGTTGTATGCCACTAATCCAGTCTTCCACGTTGATCTCGTATTGGGGAACATCATCCAGCCACCTGATACTGAACTCGTGTTCCCCCCACACCCACTCCACTGGTGACCTCCTTTGAATATTGACATTGGTTACGTCCTGTAATACTCTTTGAGGATACACCACTTGTTCTTCTGGTTCTGTGCCCAAGTGCACTGTCCTCCATCTGGCTCCCACACTCCAGTGGGTCAACTCATCAACATCCTTCCATGTGTATGTGTCCACATCGTCAACCTCCTCTGGTTGTGCTAGGACTACATGGAAGATTCCTTGTTCTGGTCCATCTTGCAATTTGAACCACATTGTCTCATCTTGCATTTCGATTTCCCAAGTGGAAATGTCGTATAGCATGGGGTATTTGGGCCACTCAAACTTGTCCCAAAATTCCCTCTTAAATAATCGTAGGTAACACCACCCACGGATCATGTGCTTCGGGATCTTGACCAATATTCTTGCAGTTCATTTTGTCTTTGCAAAATCCACCTTGGTTTTTGCTGGACCAGGGAAGATCATTTCGACCAACTTCCTCCATTCCTTGGTACGAGTACGCTGCTCCTTCAGCAACTCCTCTCCCATCTCCCGCAGGAACATGGTCATACTGAGCCCGACGGATCCATCAAGGACTCCTTCTCCTTCATACTCGTTTGGTGTTGGGGGCGGCGCCATGTTGCGCGGCTTTGTCATTCTCAACAGATCGTACTGTTGAACCTGCAAATAATGTGCTGAGTTCTTTATGTTTCCGTTGAGCACATGAACCAATCTGTTCATGGCCTTTTGTGACAGGTGCCAATGATGGCCCACCAGTACCAAATCGCATTGTGTGCAATTGAATGCACACCTGACATAACTGGCCAGAACTTGGAAGTCCAACTCAATTTTGAATATCAAGTTCTGCTTGTCATCAAATCCCTGGCCACCGACTTTCTTTAGATTGATGAAAGTGGACTGGGACCACTTCGACTTCTCATCACAGATCCACTTGTTGCACTTCTGCATATGGACCCGATTGTAGAGCGACTGCTCCTGGTTGCCCAACTCAATATGAACTCCCAGCATGTTCTCCAACCAGTTGATCATTTCATCATACTTGGCATATACCTGTTCGTACAACACCACGGCTGCCTTTTTTTTATTATCCCAATTTGCCTTAGGGATAAATCTGCCAACAAGCTCATCTGCCGTATACTTATAACTGAGAACCTTCTTGGTTCCTCCTGGTGTCATGACTGCCGGTGTCGAAGGCTGAACCTCCACTGCCTTCTTTGGTAATACCAGTGGTCTGATCTGGTGCGCCTTCTGCGCCCTTTCCTGGACACATGGAGCTTGCGCCTTTTCTCTTTCGAGATGCGCCACTTCATCACACTCCTTGTGCTCTCTGAGTAGCGCCTCCCATGCATCAGACTGTTCAGCCTGAGCCACTCTGTTGGTCTCAGCAAGAAGACAATGTGGCTCCTCAACCTTGTGCCTATGGCACTCCGCAGCCTTGTGAATAATCCACTGACACACATGCATGTTGTTGTCAGTGGGTACTGGCTGACGTGCCAGTTGTGCAAGCCTTCGTTGTTCATAAGCCTGCCACTGTGTGTAGTTGGTGTTCTCTCAAGCGCGCCACTCGTCCTCAATATGGCTCTCAATGAGCCCCTGTAATAAAAACTCCGTCTTACTCAGATCCCACACCGATCTGACATAAGAGGTCTTCCTATTCATCTGCTGAGATGCCCTTATGGGGATGTCACCAGAGGGGTATCCACCTGTTCTCGGGGTCAATTTGGCACGATTGGCCCGCACCCCTGCAGAACTCTTCGATTTCTGTCCACCATGTGACACAGGGAGGTGGTGCCCAGGTCTTCGCTCGGATGTCCTCGTGCTCATGGAACTAGCCATGATATGTGATTGGTGTTCCGAGACTGTGCATCCTTGATACACGGCACCCCCCTGCGTTGTCTTCGGGTGTTTTCCCACCCTCTTCCTCTGCGCCAGCTGCCAGCCCCCCTGACCCACTATCCCAGGGCAGGATGGCACTCTCACTGTGCGCAGTTGTGTTGCCTGAGCTGCTGTGACCTGTGAAAAAGAAATAGAAACAGACTCCATACTGGATCTGTTGACAGTTGTGCTCTGCCAAGCAACTTGTGAGTGTTGTGTTGACAATGCCTTGAGTGGTTGTGCAGTTAGCACCTGAGATCTGTCTTGCCTGTAACACTGGCATAGTGGTCGGGTGTCGCAGTCAGTAGACAGTACCTATGCAAGGTGGTCTTCAAGGCTCTTGATTATGTTACAAGGTCAGTAGACCAAGTTGCACAACCAGAGGAGAAGGGAAAAAAGAAAGAAACTCTGTAGCACTGTCTACAACAGTGACTATCAAGAGCCTGGGGGTTCTCAGGCTCTAACTACTATTATATACCCCTTGCCTCATGGCCCCCTCATGTCCTCCTCCCCTTAACCACATGCCCTGCTGATGTAAGCTAGGGCGCTACCATGGGTGCCTGTCCGTCACTCTTGTCACCTGCTGTGACCCTCCACCATTGAATTGTAACATGAACCCAAACCTTAGGTTCAGTTCAGTCAGTTTGAGTTTGAACCAAACTTTGGGATCCCTATATGCAACTGGAAATTTTGCTTGCCTTCATTTGAGAGCATGTCCAAGCAATGAAAAAAGGAATGAATACAATGATAATCATATTCAAATGTGCATACCCTCTTCAACTTTATTAATCCCTTCCTCACTTTGATGCCATCAGTTTGTTGGAGGTACATCTGAATCAGTAAATTAGTTAGTGTATCAGGAACCCCCTGGCATGATGCCTAGGAGCCCCAGTGATATGCTGGCTATGTGCTGAGTACTGGTTATGGATAAAGATGCCTGTGACCAGCTACTGGTCCTTTACAACATTGTTCAGTTGCTAGGCAAGAGGAAATCTTGATGCATCTTCAGTTGTCAAGTGGAATTTCAAATGAAGGCTCTAGAACATTTAGCCAGTTTGAAATGGATAAAAGGGATGTTTCATACCATCCACATGTTAGCTACCCATTGGCAGACAAAGAATATGCCCCGTGCTACACCCCAGAATTCCTATTTCTGAGTGCCTACACTGCCAACCCTCCTTGAACGAGTAGGCCAACCCTTGTTAGCCTTGAGGATCTCTGGAAACTCTGAGCCTCTGACAACTGACCTGGACTTGTCTATGCTTTATGTGCCACCTAGTCCTGCAACCCCACCATCCCCTCCACATACTTCTAGCCTCCCTGGGCACGTTATTCGAACTATACTGTCAGGAGAGAGAATTGCCCCACCAATCAAAGGCACATTGGGAGTCCAGTTCATGGACTCGAGACAAGAAGCAGAGCTCAGAAGTGGAGAAGGCCTCATATGTCATGTCAGAGCATGAGGAGGACAAGGATCAATGTTTCATGTGAGGGGCATGGAATTGGCCCTTCGGACACCCCAGCATCCAACAGAGAGAAGCACATTTTATCTTGAGCTGCTAAACACATTGGTCATGCTTCACCAGATCAGTATCTCAGAAAGTGTGTCACTTGAGGTTGGGCAGGTTGTATGGAGGTTCAATTCTATTGTGGAACAGACTGGCTATTGCAGGGAGATTGCACTGGGTGGCCCATACATCATCATTGCCAAGACGCACACTAGCTGTGTGCTGTTGAATCAGCAAGGAAGACTCTACCCCCTACTTGTTCCAATCTTGCAGCTGATTCCTTATCATTTGACATGGCATATTGTGCAGCTCCCCACAGCTCTAGTCCATCACCCCAAGGTAGAAATTCTCATCAACTATGGCTTGCATGTTTAACAGCCCCTCTCTCCTTTTGGCAAATCCCTGCCTTCAACTGAGTTTCCCGAAGTGTTGATGAATAGAAAAAGGGATCATTGCAAGTGTTGGTGATCTCAGACATGAGTTCTTAATTGGTTCCTGTTTTACAAATTTTGCATGTGATACTCTTTCTTGTTGTCATCACATGGCCTTCGGGCAGATGGTGTCCAGGTAATTTCCATCAGCTGTTGGAGTGTGGGTCTATTTTGAACATTCATACTTACAGAAAATTTATATATCTTGTACCTTTCAACTACTTATTTGACCTTCCTTCCCTCCCCTTGAGTTCAGGTGCAACTTGTGCATGTCTACAAGTGTTGTCTGGGTCCCTTAGCCTTGTTCTTGCTGCACCTCGACCTTGTCTGCATTCATTGTATCTTGTCCTTAGCATTGCCACTGCCTTGTTGTTTTATAGTCCTTGTCACCATTGCCTCAATCCTCATCAGCCACACTCGCCATCTTCAGCCACACTTGTCTTTCATCAGTTCTACTTGTATTGCCTCCAGCCACCCACTATCTCTGTGAAGACTGAGAACCCTCCTACAACCTTGCTACCTGCAATTATGTCATGCCTATTGAACCCTCATTCAGCCTTGACTCATCCATTACTGCTTCGAGTGTCACCTGCAATCACTGAAGGTGTGCCTGAGCACTTTGAGCCTTGTCAGGGTGTGTGTGTGTTTGGTGTTTAGTGCCCAATGCTGCACATCACCAGTAGTGGAACTGAGAAAGGGAGAATGGAGAGAACAAGGGGGAAGAAGCCCAAGGGAACTTGACTGAGAACTCTGGGTGCTAGATTGCACTCCTTATATACCATGACAGGTGGTTTGTGCACTACCCTAAGGCCTATGCTAAATATAGTGCTGTATGAGTAAGATGACTGCACATGTAGTAATACTGATGTGTCATCTACACTGAGTTCCAGTATCTTATCTACTTATCTAATCACCAACTGATAGGCACCTGCTTAGTCAGCATACATTATATAATATGAGGGAAAAGAAATAATAAAAGGAAAATGACTTAGTGAAAAAGCAAAGCTTTTCAGTTGGTCATGACAGTACCCCCTTTTTAAGATTTGGCTTCCAGACAAATTTAAACTTCATTATCATCCTTCAGCACATTGCACTCTGTCACACTTGCAAGGAGTGTACTGCATTCCATACTCACTGGATTTACTCGGTGTAAGGGAGAAGGTTTCTTCATTTTATATGCTCTAAAACCTGTATAAAACAGATTTTCAAAATACATGCTTTAATCACCCCAATAGGTATTGTAGATTCCCAGTTCTGGGTATTACACTAATAATTCTGAAGTTTCATTCTATACAAGTTGTAGGAAATGT
The DNA here is from genome assembly GCA_023014395.1 of Amanita rimosa. Lineage (NCBI taxonomy): Eukaryota > Fungi > Basidiomycota > Agaricomycetes > Agaricales > Amanitaceae > Amanita > Amanita rimosa. The sequence continues at coordinate 21,171 of JAEBUO010000062.1, forward strand.
AAAACAAAAAAAACTTTCTCCCTTACACCAAAGTGATACAATGTGTCTGGAGTGCTGGACACTTCATGCAATGTCTAGAGGGGTTGTGACAGAGCTGTCACAACAGGAGGCTGCTGCATGTCAGATGAAATTTTCCTCATACTACCATCATCCCAGTCTTGTTCCTCATTGTAAGCATACTTTCAACTGACATACACATAAACTAATGCTCCCATAGGACCAAGCTACACCAAATGACACTAAAACATGGAAAAGTAGCAAGACAGCAAAATGCAGCTAATGCCAGGGGAAAATCTGTACATGATAGAAATGATTCAGAGAGAACTCTTGAAGGGTTGGAATCCAGCTATGATGAGGCATTAGAGACAATAAAATGCCTGGAGGGGAAATTACTTGATGAGCAGAGTAAATCTGCTGCTCTTACAAATACTTTGCACATTGAGAGGGAGAAGGTCTCTAAACTTCAAGAGGACCTAGAGATGGAGAAGTTAAAGTACCAGGAGCTTCACAGGACACTCTGTGTTGAAAGAAGAGCTAAACAGCATGGTATCAAGAAAAAGGAGATGTTAGAGGATCAGATTAATCTGAAGTCTGCAGCACTAGACAGTTCTAAAAATCAAAAGGAGATATTGTCTAGTGCCAATCATGCTGTAGAGTCACTCCTCAGGTTGGAGAAGGATAATGCAGGTTTGAAAAGTGATCTTTCCTTATGCCTGGAGCAAATGACAAGGTGTGCTCAATCATGTTCTCTTGAGCTGAAAGCAAACCTACAGGCTTAAAGGGCACTTGCAACTTTCAGCTGCAAAAAAGGAGCTTGCAATGACAAAAGCTAGATGAAGAGTCCTGAAGGAGAAATCTATTCAGAATCTAATGTCTAAAGGGGTTTATACAGAGGACAAAAGGAACTTAATAAGGTTACTAGTGAAAGCTGGTTGCTCAAAGGATTACATTGGTCATGTAATATCTGCACCAGGTGGTTTAATTGATGAAGCAACAGTAGTGGAAAAAGATATGGCAAGGCTCCCAACCACAAATGATGTCAATGAAGGAGCCCTTGGTTTATTTAGGGTTTTGATGAGAAGGCAACCCCAGCTAACTGGACTTCAATATAATGCACAAGCAATGTTCCACCATAATGAAACCCAGGCATTCATGGAAGCAAAGTTTACTGCACCTGATGATTTCAAATTTATACACCAGGGGCTCAAAAGCTTAAGGGTGTTGACAAACAAAGAAAAATTGAGATTATTCAGTATGCACAGGAAAAAAAGTTAGGAAGCAGAAAGTAGCACAAGAACAGCAAGAAAAAGTTGCAAAAAATGCTGCTAAGATTGCAAGTATCACACTCCTTCTAGACAGAAATTGTTAGGAATCCATCCTAACGCATCTTTTTCTTCTTTTATCTTGCTAGTGGTCTGGGACCACTCTGGGACATCTATACATGATCTGGGATCATGGGAGGGATTATAGGAACACTTTGCGTGGGTTAGCGCATGGGAGCGCTCACTAGAAGACAAGACGATGGTTGGTTGGGCCAACCACCTACATACTAGGAAGGAGATCGCAACCCTAGGTGGCAGTGCGTGCGGATCACATCAGCGCATCAGTACATCACCCCAATAAGGCATGGGATCAGCAGCAATGCTCGACAGCTTGATATGGCAGCAGCAATTCCCTGTTGGGGATCACGGGAGGCCTGTGAGCAGTATGCCTCATGGAATAGGGCTCAGACGGAGACTGTGGGAGCGCCGGGCTGAGGGGAAGGTTCTAGGCCATGGGCGCATGTGGAACTGTCAAGGGCGCACAGCATTGCTAAAGATAGATGAAGTCCAGAAGCAGCGCTCAAGGGTCTGGAAGCAGCGCTCAAGCAGTATGAGTCACTAAGGCTGTAGAGGTGCCAGTGGGAAGGGTCGCAAGGGGTCTTAGTAGAATAGTATATAAGACCAGCTGTAGGTAGTCTTGGTTCCCCAAGACTTAAGATAGTTTATCTTACGCTCATTGTATGGGCATTAGATTCTGTCTAATGTAGTCTTAATTACATTCCTTCTCTCTGTTCTTATCCTCCTCCCTTCTCTGCGAGGCTTGTGGGTTTGTGTTGAGCGTGAGCTCATAACAGAAATAAAGTTGTAAAAGTTGCTGGAGAGAATCTCAGGGATCACTTTAGTGCTTTCAAGGCAGCAGGTGCCCCAAACATGAAGGATTTGACCAAAAGAAGCAAGGTTGCAGAACTAAGGAAGGCATTACAGGATGCTGTTGATATGTATCATGGAACCCATATAAAGGTCAGGAGGAGGTAAAAAAAGATGGGGAAGAGATATTTGACTTTATGGGAACTGAGGAGGATGAATGGGAAGATTTACCTGCCATGTGACACAGTAATGCCATAATAACAGGCTCCTCAGCTCATATCTTTGTACTAGACAACATATATGTACTCTATATAGCTTATACTAGTTGTATAGTACCATGTGGAACCTTAAGTGATGTAGTAGGGATCATGCTTCTCTCAAATATCAAGTGGGTCTAGATTTGTGACACATTTGGTCACATGCATGACGTCATGCACCTATGTGCATTACAGAGCATTGCCCACCCCCACTTCTAGTCATGCTTTCAATCAAGTTTTGATGCATCTCTGGCTCTATATCATTCCACACCTCTGCCACTCTCTCTCATATCTGCCAAACTCCTTTGGCTGGTGTTTCATGCTTGGAAAACAGCATTTTGATATGATGCCAGAGGTGTTCAATGGGATTCAGGACTGGAGACTGATATTATTCTCTTCTGACCAATTTTTGGCCTTTCTTCATGCTTTGGGTCATTGTCCTGCTGGAAAATGATTTCATCTTCAGCAATACCAGAATCTTCCAAGTGGGGCAGCAAATGACTGTCCAAAATCTTCACATACTGATCAGCATTCATCCTCCCCTCAACCTCTGCAAGCTCCCCCAGACCATTTAAACCCATACAGCCCCATACGATGATGTTTCCACCTCCAAATTTCACTGTTCCTTGTAACTTCCTTTCAATCAACTCCTCTCCTGCCTGTTTCCACACCCACTGCTTTCCATCTGACCCAATCCTACTGATCTTTGCCTCATCTGACCAAATCACCCTCTTCCAGTACTCCACTGTCCACTCCTTGTGCTTCAAAGTAAATACCAATGTCATGACTGACTGAAAACTTCGTTTTCACTAAGTCATTTTATATTCATTTTTCTCTTTATTATATAACACTGGCTGACTAAGCAAGCGCCTATCAGTCAGCGCCTAAATAAAAGATAGGGATTAGATAAGATTAGATAGCGGAGCACGGCAAGGATGAGTCAACGTCTTGACTCATTGCACAGTAATGCGCAGCATGCGCAGTGCCTCGCCGTTACCTCGTGTAGTGTATGCACAGACCATGTACCTAGGTATATAAGAAGTGCAACTAGCACCCAGAGTCCTCAGCCGAGTTCTCTCGGGTTTTTTCCCTTCCTCCCTCCTCCCCTCTACAGACTACTTGAGTGGGGCCCTGAGTCGTCTCGACGAAGGGTTCCTGATAGTAGAACTCGGCTACTCATCCTCACCGCCCCACTCGATTCTCATACCCGGACCACAGGGTTAAGTGGCAGAAATCAGGGGAATTCACACAGTCGTACGCCGACTCTAAAATTGCGGTATTAGTTGCCGGACACTATAAAACCGTGCACCTGTGGCCCTGCCTCGTGGCCCTCGACTAACTTGGCACTACGTTCCCGGTCTACGCAAACTGAAGGACCTAACCCGGTCGATAGGGTTACCTGTGCACAGGAGACCAGTGCCGGACTTGTCACACGATACGTGACACGCATCTAGGGATCAGCCTCGCCAGCCCCCTAGCACGTTAAATTGCCCTGGCCTAGGCCCTTGAAGGCTATACCATAGATACCGTAATTACCACCTTTTCGTACACCTCGGAAGTAGCCGGCGCTTGCTCACGCGCTTCTGAGAGAGGACCGCACCCGTACGGTGTAGTGTCAGTGGGACAACCATTCAGCCCCCACTTAGATAAACCTTCCCACGTCATCGTAATCTTTAAATACCGTACCTATATTGTAGCACTGCAGGGAGGGTTGTGGACCCTGAGTGCACCCCGTACATACATATTTACCCTACCCAAATAAGTGACAGGCCCAGACCTCCCTCACTTCATCAAGATTGATCCTTTGTGGCAAGAAGTATTAGAAGGATTAGATACAGACCTGTTTGTATCGGATTCCAATTCAATACCACCATTGCACACCCCTTCCTCATCAGCCTCATCAAATTCAATCACTGAACAGCCACATCAGTGGGAAGCAGCACCGTTTCCCATTCTTGTCGCTAATCCCGCAACCTTAAATCCAAACTTACTGTTCAATTCAGACGCCGATTTCATCGGTGAACCCGCTCCACCTTTTTCACCACCGCCACCATCACTATCACTATCCCCGTTATCACCACCGCCCATTTACGTCGAGATGGCAGCAGCACAAGAGATGACGTCAGCAGAACTGCTGAATCTTCTCAATGCACAGGCCGCTACCATCACCAATCTCCAAAACCAATTAACCCAACTCCAGGCAAATGCTGCCGAAGCCGCCGCGGCTGCAGCACAGCCACCCCAACCAGCCAATGTCGTTAACATACCGCCAGGGACGGTATTTAATATTCCCTCGAATGGAAATGGCGCATCAAAAATTGATGTTGCTAAACCACCGGTATTTTCGGGCAAGATGTCTGAAGTTAATAATTTCATCAATGCATGTCGGTTATATTTGCAGCTCAAAATGCCGAATGCGGATGACGAGGAACAGATTTTGTTAGTCCTGTCCTATGTATCAGAAGGATTTGCAGTAGATTGGCGGGACAATCTATTGGAAGCAATGGCAGACGATGACGATACGGTTCCACAAACGGTGGAAGCCCTGTTTAGAAGGATCAAGGCTGAATTTGGCGATACTGATGAGCAATCGTCCAAAATTTCGGAATTACGTACCATGACGCAAGGATCGGGCACATGTGAGGAGCATGTGCAAAAGTTTAAAAAAGTAGCACGAGGAACTGGCTACTTTGGAAGAGCGTTGATTGAAGAGTTCAAGCGCAGCTTGAATAATGGATTACGAAAAAGAATTATGGAATCGGAAACCATCCCGGACACCGTGGAAGAATGGTACAGACGAGCAGTCAAGTTAGATCGACAATGGAGACAAGCAAAAGCTGAGGAACAGTATTATTCCTCCCGGACCAGTAACTCTGCTAAGAAGAGCGAAGGAGCGTCCAAAGGCCCAGATCCGTCGAGAACGGTAGTCCCTGACCAGCCTAAACCCAGATGGAAGTTTGGATCTGGATCAGCGCATTGTTACGAGGTCGGTAGACCAGGTCGCACAACCAGAGGAACAAGGAAGAAAAGAAGAACTCTGTAGGACTGTCTACGACAGTGACTATCAAGAGCCTGGGGGTTCTCAGGCTCTAACTACTACTATATACCCCTTGCCTCATGGCCCCCTCATGTCTGCCTCCCCTCAACCACATGCCCTGCTGATGTAAGCTAGGGCGCTACCATGGGTGTCTGTCCATCACGCATGTCACCCGTCGTGACATGAAACCGTCGAATCGTAACATTACCCCCCCCTTAAGGGTTCGGTTCCACACGAACCATGTCAGGGTCGTCATCTGGGAGCGCGTAGAGCGCTGCTCGATCGCCCTTCCACTTGCGCCATTTGCGCTCCAGGCGTTCCCGGTAGTCACGTTCGAACTTGCCGTCTTCCCAACCAAACAACCATTTTGGAACATGTGTACTGGTGTGGTTTTGGTACATCCGGAAGGCGTCCCTGGGTAATCGTCGAGGAGCAGGGGCATTAGGATGTTTCTGGTGAAACTCCTGAATTGCCTCTCCTGCGTTCTCTAAATTCTTGAGTGGTTCCCAGGTGGACTCCTCGACAGGGAATCCCTTCCACTTAACAAGGTATTGAATCCCACGACCTTGCATGCGACTGTCCAAAACTTCCTCCACTTCGTACTCTTCACCCTGTACCTTCGCCTCTTCTTCCGCCCGCTTCGCACTCAACTCCCCATCCTTTCGCTTTTGCTCCGGAAAGGCCGGTGATATATACGGTTTCAGCAGTGCTTCGTTGAAAACGTTGTAGAACTTCCAGGACTTTGGGAGATCCAACCGGTATGCGGCGGAACCAATCTTCTCTAACACCTTGTAGGGTCCATAGAACTTGCCGTCAAGCTTCTTGGACGCTCGTACATGTGGAAGATGTTCCGCGTTTACGTAGACCTTGTCACCGATGTGGTATTCCCTAGCAGGACGTTTTCCCTTATCGTACTGCTTTGCCATACGTTCTGCCGCCTTTTCCAGGTTTTCCGCCGCTATATCACATGCCTCTTGGGCATTAGAGACGAACTTTTCCACGTCTGCCACCTTGGTGGTCAGCTTTGGATCACTCCACTTTCTTGGATGTTTCCCGTTATTCAGGTAGAATGGGGTAAAACCTGTGGCCGAGTTTTCTCTGTCGTTATGACAAAACTGGGCAAGCGCCAAATGCTCGCTCCAATCGTCCTGTTTGGCATTCGTATACATTGCCAGAAACTCGCGCACTTCTTGGTTGACCCGTTCTGTCTGTCCATCGGTCTGTGGGTGATACGCCGTGGAAGGATTTCCCTCGATGTCTAAGAGCCGAAATAGTTCCTTCATGAACTGGGAGACAAATTGAGATCCCCTATCACTGATGACCTTCTGCGGGAGTCCGTGATCTCTGAACACATTATCACGGAAAAGTCTGGCCACTCCTAATGATGTGATCGTGGAATTCGTTGGCAAGAAATACGCTTTCTTGGTAAAACAATCCACAACTACCATTATCATATCAAAGCCTCGTGATTCCGGAAATGGTCCCATAAGATCCACAGACACGTCCTGCCATGGTTGACCAGGTACACTGTTGGGTCGTAGCGGTGCTGCCCTCTTCGTCCTGTCCGGTTTGACAGTTTGGCATGTCCTACACCCTGTGACATACAATTTGACATCCCTAGCCATGCGCGGCCACCAGTAATTCCGTGTAATGACCTCCAAAGTCTTGTCAATCCCGTAATGTCCCCACTTGTGATGAATGTTGAGGATGGATTCTCGCACCCTCCAATTAACTGGGATGTAAACTCGACCCTTCCATGTCACGATCCCTCGTTCCAACTTGAAGTCGGGATCCTCGTTTTTGAGTCCTTCCACCACTTGTGACTCCCATTGCCGTTTATTAATTTTGGCAATCTTTTCCTCCAACTCTGTCAACGCATCGTCGTCATCATATAACCGAACAAAAAGATCCTCCTTCAGGAGAATGACGCCTTCATTGTCAATCTCCTCCCCCTTATGGTCTGTCCTCCGGGACAGAAGATCCGCCTTACTATTGGATTTGCCGGAGCGATGTCTAATGACAAAATTGAACTCCTGCAAGTCCAAGATCCAATGCGCCTGCCGGCGATTAATATTTTGCGGTTTCCGGAAGTACGTGAGATTCTGATGGTCCGTCAAAACCTCCACCGGAACAGCCGTGCCCTTCAGGTAGTGAGACCATTCGTAGAAAGCGTGCATGACGGCCAACATCTCTTTATCATAAATCTCGTAGTTGCGTTCTGCCGGATTGAGAGATTTGGAGATGAAGGCAATAGGTCGCCACAGACCATCCGACTGCTGTTGAGAAAGGATGCCACCGATGGCAAAGTCGGATGCATCAGTCTCGACCCGGAATTGACCTTCATCAGCCGGGATGGCCAATACGACTTCTTCGGCGATGCACTGCTTGAGACCGATAAACGCTCGTTGTTGATCGGACGTCCACTGCCACTCGGTATTGCCGGTGTTACGATTCTCTTTTCCCTTTGTTAACGGACTACATTTACTTGTTACAAACCCATAGTTACGCTTGGACGTTATCTCCTTTGGTAGCTACCTTCATCTTTCCTTTCTTAGATATCTATGCCCTTTCCCCTTATATTCTTATTGTTCTCTTAACGTATATAAACCCCTCTCATGTACCGTAGTTCTTTAGTTCCAACTTAGTCGAATCTTATCCATAACTTGAACACTCTTTTGCTCGTCGCCTCAACCGCTCTCCTCGCTCTCTCTCTAGCCTTTGTCATCGTCAGACTTAGTGCCTAGAACCCTCGTCCAGTGATTGGGAACAGACCGAGACTCTGTTTGTCGCTGCAGACTTGGACGCTGAACGACATTGTGGACATCGACCATAACATAAGTTGGAACTCAGGACTAGCTCAGGGTATCATCCCTAGCCGACACCATTGAGACCCGCAGCTCTCAGGAACGACCCCCGAACGGATCCGTCACCTATAAGGGGAAATACTACCTTGAACAACGAGAAGTTTTTCTCTATCAACGAACCTGGTACTTTGTTACAGAAGGACGGAAACGAAATGAACCAGTCCCAAACAAATACTTTTCAGGAGACTTCTATTCAGGAGTATCTGAATTCGATTTACCCGATCAAATCTACCTAGACTGGGGTAGTGAAATACAAGGAGAACCGCTCTACCTTGTCAAGGAACCAGAAAACGACCCAGGAAGGACTCTCTACAGAAGATTCTTTAGAGACAGCAACCGACACGGAATAACAGCTAGCCTTTTAGCAGAGTGGGAGGAATTACTACGAATTGAACAAGCCAAGCTTGAGGAAAACCCGTTTGATACAGATTACTCGAAACAAGGACCACCCCCATCTCCGAAACCTAGAACCCCAAGTAGAACCCCTACTCCAGAACCGAAACCGATCACCAGAACACCAACCCCTGAACCACCAATTAACCCCGAACCACCAATCACTCCTGAACCAAGAATGGCATCTGAAACCAGTGCTAGCTCTAAAGGAGATATCAAACCGCAGCCTATACGACCCTTTACAGGCAAACGAATCGAAGCAAGGTCATTTTTAGGACAGCTTGAGGACTACTTTACCCTCAATGAACAGAACTATGAAGGAAAAGATGAGAAGAAAGTCAGATATGCGCTTGCATGCATGGGACCTGAACTAGACGACTGGAAAACTATTATCCGAAGCGAATTGAATGACAACAGAAGCAGTGCCACAGCCACGTTCAAATGGAATGACTACAAAGCATTTGAAACACGTTTCATCAATGACTGGGGAGAAGTCAACAGCGCCCTTCGAGCTCTGAACAATCTATCCAAATTAAGAGTTGGAAACGGCGTTTCAGTCCCAGAATACATCAGAAAATTTTGCATGGACATAGGAACCTCTGGACTCACTGGAATACCCACTCAGTTGCAGGCATTCGTTAAAGGACTACCAGTAGAACTTGCTAGAACGATCTTACAGGACCAAAGAAAGATCAAGACAATGCAAGAAGCCTATGATAAGGCTGAGGATCACCATAACGCTTGGGACATGACGGGACAGGGGAACAGGAGAACCAATGATGGATCTGGAACACGTTTCAATCGAAACAATAACAACCGATCTGGGACAATCAGAACTATAAATACCACAATCCCTAGCCAATTGACAGATGATCAAAAGGAGGAATACCGAAAGACTGGCAAGTGTTTCAGATGTGGAACACAGGGACACATCTCCAGGAACTGCCCGAAACGCAACAACACGTCTTCATCCAGGTCTTCTTATCAGAATAAGGCTGTCTGTTCTGTCACTGAGGAACAACAGAAGGAAGAGGATGAACCAGCAAAGAAAATTAGAGCCATCTTTTCAGCAATGTCTACTGAAGAAAAGAATGCCCTCTTAAACGAATTTGAAAACGAGGGTTTTTAGTTAGGAAGCGTCACTCAGTGGTTGGCCCTTCCTTATTATCGAGATCTGAACAGTTAGCGCTTGATTCTGTAATAGTATTATCCAACAATGACAAGCGCATTTCATTAACTATCAAATCGACCGACTTACCCACTGGAACATCTGCCCTAATCGATTGTGGAGCAGAAGGGAATTTTGTAGACGAAGGAACAGTAAAAGAGCTCAGGAAAGAACGACTTAAGAAACCAATTAAAGTCAGAAACGCAGATGGAACAGTAAATGCGAAAGGAATGATCACACATCGAACCAAGATATGCTATACGATCGAAGGACAACAGTTTATCAATTGGTTCTGGATCACTAAACTAGGCAATCAACAGATGATCCTAGGGATACCTTGGTTGGAAGAGAATAACCCGATTATCAATTGGCGAGAGAAAACTCTGAAAATTGAAGATCTGGACACACCGCCAAAAGCAATTTGGCAGCTAGCCCTTGACTCCCAGCAATGGGGTGAAGACGACTACTGGATCAGAGTTAAAACATCGGCATCACAGGAATTAGAACATAGGTTAAAGAAAGACAAACCATCTACCACTCTACCGACAGAATATGAGGAATGGCGTACCATCTTTGACAAAAAGGCATCAGAACGCTTCCCATCCAGTCGACCGTGGGATCATGCAATCAACACGAAAGAAGGCTTTGTTCCGAAGGCTAGTAAACTCTATCCTCTATCCGTCAAAGAACAAGGACTGCTGGACGAATGGATTGATGAACAGCTCAAGAAAGGATACATTAAACCATCTACATCACCGCAGGCATCACCGTTCTTCTTTGTAGCAAAGAAAGAAAGCAGAGCACTCCGACCCTGTCAGGACTATCGATATCTCAATGAATGGACCGTCAAAAATGCATATCCCCTTCCCTTAGTTTCTGATCTCATGACTAAACTACGAGGCGCCAAGTACTTCACCAAACTGGACCTCCGATGGGGATACAACAATGTTCGCATCAAAAAGGGAGATGAATGGAAAGTGGCCTTTATCACTAATCAAGGACTCTATGAACCTACAGTGATGTTCTTTGGATTATGCAATTCGCCGTCAACCTTCCAAACTATGATGAACGAATACTTTAAGGATATGATCAACGAAGGATGGTTAGTCATCTACATGGATGACATGCTAATTTGCGCAGAATCACTGGAACAACTGGAGGAGCGGACAAAATGGATTTTACAACGGTTACAAGATAATGATCTATTCCTGAAATTAGAAAAATGCAAGTTCGCCACACAGGAAGTTGAATTCTTAGGAATGATCATTACCCCTGGATGCATTCAGATGGACCCAATAAAGCTAGCTGGGATCGCCGATTGGCCAGTCCCTACCACAGTCAAACAGGTCCGATCCTTCCTCGGATTTGGGAATTTTTACCGACGTTTCATTGGAAACTTTGCTGCAATCGCTAAACCGCTCACCGACCTCACTAAGAAAGCTGAACCATTTGACTGGACTACAGAATGAAACAATGCTTTTGAAATACTAAAGAAACGATTCGCATCTATGCCAGTATTATTAATGCCGGATCCTACTCGACCCTTTATCCTCCAAACCGATGCATCAAATAAGGCAATAGGAGCAGTACTGAAACAAGCAGATGAAACAGGATCTCTGCACCCCTGTGGATTTATTTCACATGCGTTAACACAAATGGAACAGAATTACCAGATCTATGATCGAGAACTCTTGGCAATTATCAAAGGATTGATGACTTGGCGACATCTACTGCACGGATCACCCCACACTACTATAGTGCACTGCGACCATAAGAATTTGTCTTATTATCGAACAGCCCAACGCTTAACACCCAGACAAGCTAGATGGTCATCCCTATTATCCGAATTTGACCTACGTATTGAACATGTCCCCGGCACGAAAATGTTTGAAGCGGATGCCCTATCCCGACGCCCCGATCACATGGGAAACAGTGAATTACAAGAGGATGTCATAGTCCTACCGGATGATCGTTTTATTTGTCTTATTGCAGAAGATCTGGCCACGGAAATTCAGAAGGCAATGTCAAAAGATGATTTTGGACGAATTCTAATTGAGGTTATCACCGCACATCGCGCTCCACCGATCAAATCGAACATACAGGATTGGTCTTATACAAATGGCATTGTTCACTATCTTGGGAAAACCTATATCCCCGATCAGGACGGATTACGAACCAGATTGATTAAAGAAACACATGAAGCATGATCATCTGGTCACCCCGGACGATTAAAGACTCTTGAACTCCTTAAACGTGACTACTGGTGGCCCGGAATGTTCAAACATGTCAGAGAATGGATAGAAGGCTGCGCCCTCTGCCAACAGATGAAGATTAACACACACCCAAATGTACCAGCTCTTCACCCGATTCCATCGAAAGCTACCCGCCCATTTCAACAAGTAACCCTTGATTTCATTACCGACTTACCCCTTTCTGATGGCTTTGACTCGATCCTGGTCACGGTGGACCACGGTCTTACAAAAGGGGTAATTTTCACACCTTGCAAGAAGACAATCGACGCTTTAGGCACAGCAGAACTCTATGTCTCCGAAATTTTCAAACAGTTTGGCCTACCAGATGTCTTAATTTCAGATCGAGGACCACAGTTCTCCGCAAAAGTATTTCAAGAAATACGAAAAGCACTAGGAATCGACCATAGAATGAGCACAGCCTATCATCCTCAGACTGATGGAGAAACAGAACGAGTCAACCAGGAACTGGAAGTCTATCTCCGAATGTTCTGTTCCAATGAACCACATCTATGGAAACCGCTTCTCCCAATAGCCAAGTTTGCTCACAATAACCGACATCATGACATGATCAAAACTTCTCCATTCAGACTAATGTATGGAACGGACCCTGTTGCGCTTCCCACAGCTACTACGCGAATGACCACACCAGCAGCAGAGGAGCGCCTTCAGTTCTTAAGGAAAGCCAGGGAAGAAGCGCTAGCAGCACATGAGCTAGCAAGACAACTAGTGGCAAGACGACGCAAGGACAAATCAACACGACTCGAAAAGGGTACCAAAGTATGGCTTGAGAACCGAAATCTTCACATACCATATCCGTCCAGAAAGCTAGCACCAAAACGAGAAGGACCCTTTGAAATCGAACAAGTAATGGGACCAGTAACGTACAAATTGAAACTCCCGAAACAATGGTGCATTCACCCCGTGTTTCATGCATCACTCCTTACCCCGTACAAGGAAACGACTGCTCACGGCCCAAATTATATGAAACCACCCCCTGATCTCGTAAATGGACAAGAGGAATTCGAAGTAGAGGCAATTCTAGCCCATAGGAAACGAGGCGCAGGCTACCACTATCTAGTTAAATGGAAAGGTTACGGATCAAACAATAACTCTTGGGAACCCGCTCGCAATCTTGCAAATGCCACGGACATCCTATCAGAATATCAACAACGTCGACACCTCTGAACCATGACGCGATACAGAAACCGCCACGTCTTGAAACAAAACTACCACTATACAAAACGGAATTGCTCTACACTCTCTCGATATACTATAGCCCTTAAAGAAAAAACCGTCTATACCCACATACAATATCTTCCCTTCCAACACGCTCCTAGAACACCGACCCCATCAGGAAAACTTACCCGAACTATGGCATTAGTTACGTGATATTATCGCACCCCTTGTCTCGATCACCGTCATCAGAAGAATCCTTCAGGGATAACGGAATTCCCCTGCAATAATGCCCGGAATTATCTGCCCAAGTACCACGACCTACGATTTTCAACCGATGATCTACCTCTCTACAATGAGAATCCGCCTGCCTACCAACTTTTAGCCGTCAAAGGCAGTGATGTTTATAAAAGCGCTCATGGAAGACTGCTTTGCCCAGAAGAATATAAACAGATGGATGAAATCACTAAACAGACACGGGAGTGTAGTGCGCAGATCTGGCAAATTAGCCGAGGAATCAGAATACCAGGAAGACCTCGCCTCTTCATGGAAGACATCCTTGATGAACTTGATTATCTATCTCTCGCAATGGTACAGGTAATAGTGGATATTGTTAGATGAATCAGAAAGTTCCGAATCACACCAACAACGACACCAGGGATAGAACACTTAAATTCACTAACCATATTCATGAGGGAAGAACGAGAACTCCTCACTGACCCTGCAATCGAAGATCCATTGAACACAGAAAATTGGCCTTCCGACATGGAAATCAGCAATCCGGAAGATGTATAAAGTCTCCAGACATTGTCACTCAAAGCCAATAAACGCATTACAATCATCATGTTCACCTTCTTCGCTCTCACCGCCTACTTTATTGCCTTGGCCCTCCTCTCCTGCGCCCACTGGCGCATCAACGAAACCGCTGCTGCCTTCTCACCCTTCCTCGCAGTCCCCGACCTTCCGCTCGAGGTCTTCATCGAGAACACCACTGTCGTCCACTTTGAGGACGATGATTTACACATCCACCCCGCCGATCTACTCCCTCAGGTCCATCCCGATGACCACCATCTCCCTCACTTCGCCCAATTCGTAAAAAGAAACACTACGCTCACCGTCGTCGCTGACGCCCTTGCTGCTGCCACCTGTTCCATCACCAATCTCTACTCCACCACGGATAACCTCGCTGCCCTCACCCTCACCATTGACCCACATGAAATGACCTACGAGGAACGCGACTCCTTCCTGCGGAATGCCCAAAATCTGCACCGCACTGCTGAAGCGCTCAAGTGGAAGGTAGAAACGTCCACAAAAGAACTCGATAACGCCGTCAAATGGGCAGAGTCGAGGACAGATCATGGCTGGATGACCTCTGGCTGGTAGAAGTCGGTGACTTCTCGCATACAAAGGGGGTAATGTTACGATTCTCTTTTCCCTTTGTTAACGGACTACATTTACTTGTTACAAACCCATAGTTACGCTTGGACATTATCTCCTTTGGTAGCTACCTTCATCTTTCCTTTCTTAGATAGCTATGCCCTTTCCCCTTATATTCTTATTGTTCTCTTAACGTATATAAACCCCTCTCATGTACCGTAGTTCTTTAGTTCCAACTTAGTCGAATCTTATCCATAACTTGAATGCTCTTTTGCTCGTCGCCTCAACCGCTCTCCTCGCTCTCTCTCTAGCCTTTGTCATCGTCAGACTTAGTGCCTAGAACCCTCATCCAGTGATTGGGAACAGACCGAGACTCTGTTTGTCGCTGCAGACTTGGACGCTGAACGACGTTGTGAACATCGACCATAACAGCCGGTGAGAAGGGTCAACGGTTTGGAGATCGAAGCAAAACCCTTCACGAAGCGCCGGTAGAAGTTAACAAAGCCAAGAAACTGTTGAACGTGTTTCTTGCAAGTAGGAACAGGCCAGTCAACAATGGCCTTGACCTTGGCTTTATCCATACTGATTGAATCATGGGAAATAATCAATCCCAGAAACTCAATGGTGGCTTTGTCGAACCAGCACTTCTTGGGTTTCAGTGACAACTTGTGTTCCTGCAACTTGGCCAATATTCTGTTTACATGAGCTGTGTGACTCCTTTGGTCCTTAGAGAACACTAGGATATCGTCCATGTAAATCACCACCCATCCTTCGGCAATTTCCTCCCGAAAGATATCATTCATCATGGTTTGGAATGTCGCTGGGGAGTTGGTGAGGCCAAAGAACATGACCAAGGGTTCGAAAAGGCCTCGATTTGTTCGAAAGGCGGCTTTATGTTCATCACCATCCTTGATACGAACATTATTATATCCCCACCGGATATCCATTTTCGAGAAGACCTTTGCGTGGGACAGTTTATCGACGAGCTCAGAGATGAGCGGTAAGGGATACCGATTTTTAATGGTCATCTCGTTGAGTTTGCGATAATCTTGTACTGGTCGAAGTGAACCATCTTTCTTCTTAACAAAGAAGAAGGGTGACGCCATTGCCGATTTGCTGGAGCGGATGCGTCTGGTCTCTAAATTATCTTTGAGAAACTTCTCGAGTTCCTCCTGTTCCGCATGGCTTAGGGGATAGATCTTGCAATCTAACATCTTAGCACCAGGTACCAATTCAATTGCGTGATCCCAGGGTCGGCGTGGTGGTAGTTCATCAAAGGTCTGTTTCTCGAAGACCTTCCGGTAACCTAAGTAATGTTTAGGTACGACTTCCTCCAGGGTCCGGGTAATCTTATTTTCCGCAGCAATTTTGGTTGCCGTAGATGCATAAGCCCTGATCCATTCAGAGTCGACATCTTCCCTTTGTACCGCCAACAGCCGATCCCCTTCATCCCAATGCACGCCGCCTACTTCTTGCTCCTCCTCAGCATCTTCGTCCTCGGGCTCCTGGGCTTTCGAATCTGGGTAGCATGCACCTGGACAATGGCTGAATCGGAGTATGTTCTTACTCCAGTCGACATCTGGATTGTGAAATTTTAACCAGTCGTGTCCTAGGAATAGATCTGTCTTCCCAAGGTTTGAAACACCAAATTCCCAAGTTTCCTCGTGCGTGTTGATTCTTACTTTCAACTGCACCATTTCTGACAATCGCCCATCGACGTTTTCGGAACCATCGGCATTGTAAACAGGAATCGGGTGGGGGAGTTTTCTCGTGTTGAGATTATTCCGCTTCACGAAATTCCTGTTAACACACGAACCCGTACACCCCGAGTCCAACAAAGCCGATATCGTAATGGACTGTCCCGTTGTGACGTCCGTAACCATCATGGGTACGTTTAATTGTCGCTTCCCGGTTCCTATTATTTGTTTAGGCTTGGTCCTTAAGTGGTTTAAGTACCAGGCCACTTGTGCTTCCGTTGCGCTATTCAGACTCTGTAGCAAATCTTCCGTTACCTCCTCCGTCCTTGAGTTGTGACTCCAGGATCGGAGAGATTGAAGGGCTTGACCAATGGGTTGTTCCCATATGCGTCTCACCATCCATGGAGTCTGCCAGGGCCTCAAGCGATTTTTTCCCGTTGTAATGGGTTCATCCCTTAACTTTGTTGTTCTTAGTTCATAATCGATGCAATTTAACTTAGTAAATTCGATTGCATGACTAGTATTACATGGGGTCGAACTAGAACTACAGGCCTTCCGGTCGGAATGATTTCCGGTTGGCTGCTTCAAAAACCCAAGGCCTCACTAATGGCCTTTTTGTCATCTTCAGTGGCGTCATCGAGCCACTCCTTCCATCCCATTTCCCGCACACGGGTCTTCCCTTTCCAATTCTTGGGACTTTTGCAGTCTCTGCTAATATGTCCCGTCTTTCCGCAATTATAGCACACAATGGTGCTCTTCTTTCTATCTACATCCATGGCGTTGGGGTCCCGGGTGTTCGACGTTGTTGCTGCTGCTGGTGGTGGGCCTTGCGTTGCTCCACCAGTCCGAGTCGCAGGCATTGGTGAGACCCTATTATGGGTACCCTGCGTCCTCGCTGTCGATACCTGGGGTTGGTGCGACCCTTGCCCTGGATTCACATTGTAAAACTTCTTGGCATCCTGCCAAGCCTTATTTAATTCCAGCGCCTTTGTGTACCATTTCTCTAAATCTCCTGTAATGGTTCCATCTCCCAGCGCTCCTGTTTCGACAATCCTCAGCCCTAGCTGGGGATGTAATCCTCTCCTGAATTGCGCGATGAGTGCAATCTCGTTATAGCCCGTAAGTTGGGCTAACCCTCTGAAGTCGACAATGTAGTCTTCCACATTGCGCTTTCCTTGTTGTAAACCCTGAATTTTACGAATTGCATCGTCCTGGGTTTCCGTTGTTAGGAAGAACTCGCGTGCTTCCGTATCGAACTCCTGCCAACTTGTGAAAGGTGGCTTGTGTATGAACGCCGCTTGTTCGACGTTCTCTACTCCATCCAATAACGACATTATTCCGTGTCGTTCTTGCGCTAGGGTGGTTCCTGCTCTCCAGGTCCCTAACGTCTTTTGTTCCTCTCGCTCCAATACGTTTTCCAGTATTTGTTGGAGCTTGACACCTGCCCAATTTCCTGCACGATTTGCTGACCCGCCCCGGATGCGCTGAAGTGCCATCGTCACTTGTCGTGAAACTGTCTTTTGCTTGGTTAACTGGAAGTATATCGCCATGCTTCTTAACCAATTGGCAATCAATTCCGGTTGACCTTTGTAATATTCTGGCATATCCAGCTAGACGGTGGGCGCAGTCTCTTCCCTCGGTGGTTGGAACAGTGTTTCCGCTACCGTGCCTATTCCTTCCGCTAATGGTCTGATCCTGTTTCTACGGTCGTTTTCTGAACGTCCCTCCCATGTGGCATTCTCTGCTGTTGTCCCGAATACCGCAATATATGCAGTAACTAGCATGAGAATTGCCGACACAAAGGCGTCGGTGACCGTAAAGCCCACTTGTCAGTGGTCAGGCCCAAACCATCTCCATACTTCGCGTGCTGGGGAGCCCCACTCCTCGTCTTTCTCGACGTGGTAGATCTGACGTCGTCGATCATATGACACTGTCACCTGGATCTCCTCGTTCCGCATATCTCTTTCATAAAGGGATATTTCAACCCAGGATGGGTTTGCCTTCCATGCGAAACTTGACCAGTACTGTGGCTTGAATAACCACAGGTAACAGTATCCTGGTGTCTCTGGTGTTACGTTCAAATATCCTCGTTGGGGGAAGCGCGTAACCATCCCACTGTCGTACTCGACTGACCCAGTCTTCCACGTTTATTTCATATTGGGGAACATTGTCCAGCCACCTGATGCTGAATTCGTGTTCTCCCCACACCCGTTCTATAGGTGACCTCCTTTGAATACTGACGTTAGTAACGTCCTGTAGTATCCTCCAGGGGTACACCACTCTTTCTTCGGGTTCCACTCCTAAGCGCACTGTCCTCCACCCAGCACCCACACTCCAGTGAGTAAGCTCCTCGATATCTTTCCACGTGTAGGTGTCAACGTCATCAACCTCCTCGGGTTGCGCCAATACTACGTGAAAGATTCCCTGGTCTGGCCCATCTTGCAGTTTGAACCATGTCGTTTCATCCCTCATCTCGACTTCCCAGGATGAAATGTCATATAATGTTGGGTATTTGGGCCAATCAAATTTGTCCCAAAACTCCCTTTTAAACAATCGCAGGTAACACCACCCGCGGATCATGTGTTTGGGAATTTTGACCGACATCCTTGCGGTTCGTTTTGTTTTTGCAAAATCCTTCTTGGTTTTTGCTGGGCCAGGGAAGACCGTCTCCACTGTCTTCCTCCATTCCTTTGTACGAGTGCGCTGCTCCTTCAGCGACTCTTCTCCCATTTCCTGGAGGAACATAGTTAGGCTGAGCCCAACCATGTCGTCGAGCTCTCCTTTTCCTTCGTAATCTTTTGGCATTGGTGGTGGCACCATCCGTTGCGGTTTTGTCATTCTTAACGGATCATACCGTTGAACTCGCAAATAATGCGCCGAGTTCTTTATGTTTCCATTGAGAGCGTGAACTAGCCTATTCATGGCCTTCTGAGACAGGTGCCAATGACAGCCCACCAATACCAAATCCCGTTGCGTGCAATCGAATGCGCGCCAAACATAGCTAGCCAAAACCTGGAAATCCAATTCGATTTCGAATACCAGGTTTTGCTCGTCGTCGAATCCCTGTCCGCCGACTTTCTTCAAGTTGATGAAAGTGGACTGGGACCACTTCGACTTCTCGTCGCGGATCCACTTGTTACTTTTCTGCATGTGAACCCGGTTGTAGAGCGATTCCTCCTGATCGCCCAATTCAATGTGAACACCTGGCATGTTTTCTAGCCGGTTGATCATCTCGTCATACTTGGCGTAGACTTGTTCGTACAATGCCACTGCTGATTTTTGTTTGTTATCCCAACTCGCTTTTGGGATGAACCTGCCGACTAGCTCATCGGCCGTGTACTTGAAATTCGGAACTGTCTTGGTCCCGCTCAGTGTCATTACTGCCGGTGTCAAAGGTTTAACCTCCACTACCTTCTTTTGTACTACCGGCTTGATCTGATGCGCCCGCTGCGCTCTTTCCTGAATACGTGGAGCTTGCGCCTTTTCCCTTTCGAGACGTGCCGCCTCATCACGTTCCTTGCGCTCCCTAAGTAGCGCTTCCCATGCCTCGGATTGTTCGGCCCGAGCCACTCTGTCAGCTTCGGCAAGAAGACGGCGTGTCTCCTCTGCCTCATGCCTATGGTGCTCCGCAGCCTTGTGAATGATCCACCGACACACATGCATATTGTGGTTGGCAGGTACTGGCTGACGTGCCAGTCGTGCAAGCCGTTGTTGTTCGTAAGCTTGCCACCGTGCGTAGTTTGCGTTTTCACGAGTGCGCCACTCGTCCTCGATTCGGCTCTCAATGAGCCCCTGTAACAAAAACTCCGTCTTGCTCAGATCCCACACCGATCTGACGCAAGGAGCATTCCTCTTCGTCCGCTGAGACGCCCTAATGGGGATGTCGCCAGAGGGGTATCCACCGGTCCTCGGGGTCAATTTGGCACAATCGGCCCGCACCCCCGCAGAACTCTTCGATTTCTGTCCACCATGTGACACAGGGAGGTGGTGCCCGGGTCTTCGGTCAGATCTCCTCGTGCTCAGGGAACTAGCCCCGATACGTGATTGGTATTCTGACACTGTGCATCCTTGATACACAGCACCCCCCTGCGTTGTCTTCGGGTGTTTTCCCACCCTCTTCCGCTCCGCCAGTTGCCATCCCTCCTGACCCACTATCCCAGGACAGGACGGCACTCGCACCATATGGAGTTTTGTCGCCTTAGATGCTGCGACCTGTGAAAACTGAACTGAAAAGGAGCTCATACCGGCTCTGCTGACAGATGCGCTCTGCTGAGCGACTTGAGAAGTTGCGTCGATGACGCCTTGATGAGTAGCGCTGTTGGCGCCTGTGTTCTGAGTTGCCTGTGACGCTGGCATAGCGGTTGATGTTCGCAGTTGGTAGACGATACCTATGCAAGGTGGTCTTGTAAGGCTCTTGATTATGTTACGAGGTCGGTAGACCAGGTCGCACAACCAGAGGAACAAGGAAGAAAAGAAGAACTCTGTAGGACTGTCTACGACAGTGACTATCAAGAGCCTGGGGGTTCTCAGGCTCTAACTACTACTATATACCCCTTGCCTCATGGCCCCCTCATGTCTGCCTCCCCTCAACCACATGCCCTGCTGATGTAAGCTAGGGCGCTACCATGGGCGTCTGTCTGTCACGCATGTCACCCGTCGTGACATGAAACCGTCGAATCGTAACACGCGTCAGGGGCAATTGGGAGCTGGAGCCTCCGGGAGTTCAAATAATACGGCGAATCGGCCCGACCCAAATGCAATGGATGTAGACCAAAACCAACGCCCGCCACTTCGATGCTACAAATGTGGAAAATTAGGACATATTTCACAAAACTGCAGATCAACGTTGGACATTAGAACAATGACGTTCGAAGAAATGAAGGAGTTCTTTGCAAAAGGAGAAGAACATTTAAAAGAGCAAGAGGATCAGTGAGTCCCACACTAGATTCTCGAAATCGGTTCTCGGTACTTGATTCGGACTTTACAGTAGAAACGGATGTCTCGGAGAAATCCAAGACGTCTCTGCAAGAGGCGATCTCAAAGGTGAAACACTGTGATATAGCGCCTAGCGCTGAAGGTGTCACTCCCCACAAGTGCGGCAGAGCGGTTAAATCTGTGCTTAATTCCTCTTTTTCATTACCGTCTACAAGTAAAATAGTACAGCAACAATGTGATATAGCGCTTTGCGCTGAAGTTGAAACTGTATTACCGAGAGAACCTAAGGGACATCAACTTTTGGTCAGAACCCTTGGCCAAAAAGATGAAATATTTATGGAAGTTGGATTGGAGACGTTAGACACTCACGAGCAAACACAGCAGAAGGCTTTGCTAGACTCCGGTGCTACTGGATTATTTATGAATGCCAAATATGCCAAGGAAAAAGGGTTCAGACTTATCCCTTTGACACGTCCCATTCAAGTACAGAATGTGGATGGTACAAATAATGAAGGAGGAATGATCACACATGAAGTTGATCTTCTGCTTTCCTTCAATGGTCATAGGGAACGAGCGACCTTTGAAATTTGCGAGTTAGGGAAAACAAATGTAATCATTGGATCTACATGGTTACGAAAGCATAATCCAGAAATTAATTGGGAAACTGGACAAGTAAAGTTAACTCGATGCCCACGGTCATGTGGTCACAGGCAAAGGGAGTGGACCAAACGTCGAGAAAAGAAAGTGCGCACTGCTGAACACTGGCAGGTGTTACAATATTTGTGGGAACAGGAGAAGGAGTTGGATTTCGCTCATTGGCTAGAGGAAAAAGAGGAGGAAGATCAGAACCTCACATACTTGGAACAGATGAAACACCCAAGGGAATACAAATATGGGGATAAGTACCCATTTTTACCTTTGTTTCCATCAGGATCTGCTGGACCAAAAGCAGGATCATCCTTACGTGTGCAGGAACTAGCTAAAGTCACCGCTAGTGAGATGGTACCTAAACAGTATCATCAATATCTCCAAATCTTTGAAAAGAAAGCCTCCGAGAGGATGCCAGTGCGAAAACCATGGGATCATGCCATTGACACCAAGCCTGGGTATCAACCAAGAAAGGCTAAAGCATATCCCTTGTCTCCCGATGAATTGCAGAAAGTACGTAACTTTGTGGATGATCAATTAAGCAAAGGATACATATGTCCTTCCAAGTCACCACAAACATCACCGGTGTTCTTTGTAAGTAAGAAAGATGGAAAGAAAAGGATGGTGCAAGATTATCGATATCTCAATGAGTGGACAGTTAAAAATAACTATCCCTTACCATTAATCTCGGAGCTAGTGGATCGTGCAGGTAGTGCAAAGTATTTCACAAAATTGGATCTTTGATGGGGGTACAATAACGTACGGATCAAAGAAGGCGATGAATGGAAAGCTGCCTTTACAACACCAGAAGGTTCTTTCGAACCAGTTGTAATGTTCTTTGGGCTTACTAATTCACCGGCCACTTTCCAAACAATGATGAACGATATTTTCCGAGATATGATCAATCAAGGAAAAGTAATAATCTACATCGACGATATCCTCATCTTTACCAAAACAAAGGAGGAGCATGATAAGATTGTTCTAGAAGTTCTCAAAAAATTGGAAGAGAATGATTTGTATGTGAAACCAGAGAAATGCACATGGTGTGTAGAAGAAGTTGAATTCCTAGGCATAATCATTGGCGCCAAAGGAATTCAAATGGATACGAGAAAGGTGGATGCTATTGTACAATGGCCAACACCGGCATGTGTCAAGGATGTGCAGCGTTTCTTAGGATTGGCAAACTATTATCGGAGGTTTGTCCAAGACTTTGCAAAAGTGGCATGACCGCTGCATGATTTGGTTCGAAAAGATAAGGCATGGGAGTGGGTAGAGCCCCAAGAAAATGCTTTCAAAACCTTAAAAAAGATTTTCACGGAACAGCCATTGTTGGTGGCACCAGACTCAGATCGGAAGTTCCGCATTGAGTCTGATGCATCTGATTATGCCATGGGAGGAGTGCTCTCCATGCAATGTAATGATGAAAAATGGCGACCAGTTGCTTACCTCTCCAAATCCCTTAACGATACTGAACGAAATTATGACGTTCATGATAAAGAGATGTTGGGGATTATGCGCTGCCTGGAGACCTGGCGGCACTATTTGGAAGGTGCCAAAGAGACATTTGAGATCTGGACAGATCACAAAAACCTCAAGTATTTTATGGGTGCCAAAAAGCTCAATCGGCGCCAAGCTTGGTGGTCTCTTTACCTCAGTCGCTTCAATTTTGTGTTGTTGCATAAAGCTGGGAGTTCTATGGGGAAGGCGGATTCTCTGTCCAGGAGGCCAGATCACAAAAAGGGGGTGGATGATGATAACAAAAATGTCACCCTCTTGAAGCCTGATTTTTTCAAGATTGCTGCTTTACAGCATGGTCATGTGCTCATTGATAGTTCAGAAAAAGCTTTACTGAACAGAATCAGAAAGTCAGAAGCACGAGATGAACAAGTGGTAAAAGCAGTGGAAGCAATGAAAAAAGCAGGTGTGAAAACCTTAAACAGTAGAGAATGGCAGTGGGAGCAAGGACTGATCCTCTGGCAAGGAAAGGTCTATGTCCCAAAAGATGAAAATTTACGGATGGAGATAGTCCGTTTACACCACGATACACCCATTGCAGGACATGGAGGTCAATGGAAGACGATTGAACTTGTCACAAGAAATTATTGGTGGCCAGGTATCACCAAATATATCAAGAAATACGTTAGTGGATGTGATAAGTGCCAGCGAAACAAGAATTTTCCTGAACCTCCTGCTGGAAAGCTAATGCCAAATTCGGCACCAGCAAGGCCTTGGACACATATTTCTGCGGACTTTATTACGAAATTGCCAGAGTCACATGGTCATAATGCAATTTTGGTGGTTTGTGATAGAATGTCTAAAATGGCACATTTCATACCTACGTCAGAAGAAACGTCAGCACAAGGGTTGGCAAGCTTGTTCAGGGATTATATTTGGAAATTACATGGACTCCCTGAATCAATTATTTCGGATAGAGGTCCACAATTCGCAGCACAAATGATGAAGGAATTGAATCAGATGCTGGGGATTTCTACGGACTTGTCCACTGCGTTCCATCCACAAACTGATGGACAAACAGAAAGGATGAATCAGGACTTGGAACAGTTCCTGAGGATTTTTGTAGACCATAGACAAGAGGATTGGTCTGGGTGGCTGTCTATTGCCGAATTCAGCTACAACAACAAGATACAGGCATCTACGAAACAGACGCCGTTTTTCGTAAATTACGGAAAACACCCACGAATGGGAATAGAGCCTAGACGAGAAGGAAGTCATCCGGCAGCAGAAGAGTTTGCTCAAAAAATGAAGGAAATACATGAGGAAACTCAAGCGGCTCTTCGAAAATCGCAGGATGAAATGAAGTTGTATGCGGATCGACATCGGTCAGAGGTTCCTGAATACAAAGTTGGTGATAAAGTATGGTTATCAACCAAAGACCTATGGTTGACAGACCGACCAACAAGGAAACTGGCGGAACGATGGATTGGCCCATACCCAATCAAAAGAATCATTTCATCAAATGCGGTAGAACTAGACCTTCCTTTCTCGCAACATATTCACCCAGTGGTAAATGTGTCTAGAATACGTCCTTGGAAACGACCAATGAGAGGACAAAAGGCTCAACCACCTCCTCCAATAGAAATTGAAGGAGAAAAGGAATATGAAGTCGAAGAAGTGTTGGATGTACGATTAAAAAAGAATAAATTGGAATATCTGGTCAGGTGGAAAGGATACACCGCAGAACATAATTCCTGGGAGCCCAAGGACAATCTGAAAAATGCCAAAAGAAAAATAAAACATTTTTATGATAAAAACCCCAGAGCTATCAGAAGGCTTGACAAAGCCACCTTTGATGGTTTAACTTTCACAACCTATGAAAACTTCACTGAATCCTCGGACAAAGCTGTGTCCAGAATCGATATCAATGCAGTAGCACCAGCTGCAGAATGGGAACGGAATTGGCAAAAATGGAAAGGCAAGAAAGGCCTGGAAACTTTGACAACGGAACCTGGAGAAGAGAAAGGACCATGTACTTGTAACATGTGTCTTAGACAACAGTTGCATGATATAGCGCAACACGCTGAAACAACTACTCAAAAACTCCAAGCCAAGTATGATTTGCCAGAAACACCACCGTCACGGCCATTATCACCCATTATCGAAGAAATCGAGGAAGAACAGTCATCATCCATGATAGAGTGCAAGGCGCTGACAGATGATGATGAAGTTTAAAATTTGTCTAGGAAGCCAAATTCTAAAAAGGGGGTACTGTCATGACCGACTGAAAACTTCGTTTTCACTAAGTCATTTTATATTCATTTTTCTCTTTATTATATAACACTGGCTGACTAAGCAAGCGCCTATCAGTCAGCGCCTAAATAAAAGATAGGGATTAGATAAGATTAGATAGCGGAGCACGGCAAGGATGAGTCAACGTCTTGACTCATTGCACAGTAATGCGCAGCATGTGCAGTGCCTCGCCGTTACCTCGTGTAGTGTACGCACAGACCATGTACCTAGGTATATAAGAAGTGCAACTAGCACCCAGAGTCCTCAGCCGAGTTCTCTCGGGTTTTTTCCCTTCCTCCCTCCTCCCCTCTACAGACTACTTGAGTGGGGCCCTGAGTCGTCTCGACGAAGGGTTCCTGATAACCAACCTATTCCTCCTGTGTACTGTGGCTTTTTCTTCTTTGTTACAGTAATGAATGTTTCTTGAGGACATTCCTGACTGTCTGGGTGGAGATTGGGTGGGGGATAATGGTATTTATGCACCTGGTAACCTGAACAGCATTTTCAGCCTTGCCAGTGGCAATCTGTGAGAGGATGGACCAGGTGGCAGCAGCAGGGAGCCTGGAAGAACAACCAAGATGGGGTGTTTGTCAATTAGGAAGAATGTTTTGGAGTACCCTAGAAACAGTGGGCTGCCTAATACCAGTGTGAGAGGCAATATAGTGGGTGGAGTGACTATGAGAGGCAAGGGAAATGATATTTTCCTTGTGAGCAGCTGAGATGGGGCACATATCAGTAGTGGGGTGTCCTGGCATGTTTGCACTGTTTATATTGCATTAATGTCAAGGTACCATCATTTGATGACCATCCAGTATCAGTTTCATGTCATAGCAGCTGACTTACAAAACTGAGTAAATATTTAGTACATTTTGATTATATTTTCACAAACTATCAGTCTATGAAATGCATTACATAATTATGGCTAAGTAAGGAATAAAGAATTATGTAATCTGAATCAGAGATATATACAATTTAAATCAGTGACTTATTAACTTGGTTTTGTGACAGTGATCAAAATATAAGAATTTGATGCTCCACCAAGTAATAGTATTGGCAAAGGGAGAAATGAACTGTAACACAATCTATAGTACATGCATCATTTATTCAGCTAGATTCTACAACAAATTGAAGTGCAAAAATATAAGACATTGTTATTATTATTTGCATACATTCATTACATTCAATACAAATTTTTGTATTTAATTATAGTGGCATAAGCATGGGCTGGGTGTGTGGAGCATGTAGGCATAGGCCATAGTTTGGACAAGGGCAAGGTGAGGGCTGGATGTGTGGGCATGGGTATTGGTGAGGGTGTGGGTGGTAAGGGTGAGGGTGGGGGTGAGGATGGGAGCATGAGGATGGGAGTGTGAGAATGTAGGTGAGGGTGATGGTATGTGGGTGTGTGCATTGGCATGTGGGTATGGGGATAGGTGAGGGTGGTGGTGAGTGGGTGTGGGTGGGCAGGCACATGTTGTGCATGGGTGGGTGGGGTGTAGGTGAGCAATGGTGTGGATGGGCAACAGAGAGGTGGTGCAAGTGGTGGGGGCATGGTGAAATGGAGGTAATGGGTGGGGCTTGTTTTGAAGGCTGATAGAAAAAAAAAAGTTAACTGTGAAAGGAAAGAAAAGGGCAACATTCTGGGCCCTGAATGATGTTTGGGTGATGCAAATGGGTGTGAGTTTGGGGGGGGGCAAGTGGACAATGGTGGTCAGTGGTGAGGTGGGTGTTAGGGTGTGCAAATGGGTGTGCAAGGGTGAGTGCAAGGGTGGATGCAGTGGGACATGTAATTATTGCCTCTAACTCCTTCTTGACATCATTGGACAAGTGCAAAATTTCTTCTTGCAACTTACAAATCCTTTGCTCAGATGTGTGGAGATCCTTGGGTAATGGTTCTTTTTTTTGAGAAGTTTTGGACATTGATGACATCACAGTGTGTTGAGAAGTGCAGATAGAATGGTGATGTTGGGAAGGGCCCTCCAACTCACTCTCCACCAAATTGATATACAGTCAAACCTCTCTTATCCCATACCCCTGATAACACATACCCCCTTATACTCCATAGATTTTTTGCATTACAAAGCTGGTATGCAGGAAAGCCTGTAGCATAAACCATAACAATTTTCACAGAAACCCCATACATTTTGACTATGTAACACTAATTAAGCTCCTACCTTGCCCAAATAAATGAATAAATAAAATTTCATTATGTTTTTTTATCTCTGAGTCACCATAGCCATGCAACTGAAGTCTATTGAGGTCCTTAGAAAAGGGCTTGGTATCCTAAAAAAAAAGAGCCAAAATCAAGAAAGACACTCAAGGCACAACTGGCTGAGAAGAAGATCATTTCATCTCAAGATGAAGAATGGCTGGATCACAAAGCCAATTTGGTAGATGAGGCATTGGTTCTAGAGATCCTGGAAGATGCATCAGACTATGAACAAGGATTAGAAAGACTTAGCAATGAACAACAAAGTGTTGTCAAAAGGTTGCAGGAGATGGCAGGTAATCTGACCAAAGTGACTGGAACTAAGCAAAAACATGCATAGATGACCACTATTTTACAATAACAACAGTGAATTGAAATCCTTGATTGGCACCATGCAAATGGAAAGAATCAATCAAAAGCAGAAAAATATTTTGATGCACTGTATCCCAACCTCCAAATTAAGCAGCCACTCATTTCTGCATGGCTAAAATATGGAGCAAAGTGGCATGAAGCAGCTCATGGCAGTGGTTTGAGAGCAACCAAGTGAGCCCATCAAATGCAACATCCAGATGTTGCAGAGATGCTGGAGCTTTTGGTTTCAAAGGCCATGGCAGATGGTATTCTACTCACTGGCGAAGTCTTGTGTCAAAAATGGACCAAGTTTGCTGATCTTGTGGGTATTCCAATGGATGACCATCTCCATCTGAGCAATGGATGGCTGGATTGATTCAAGAATCAAAATGGGCTGAGGGAGTTTAAGTGCCACAGTGAGGCTGGATCAGCTGATCCCCAGACTGTGAATAGAGAAAAATGCTGCATTCAAGAACTCATAAAAAATAATGCTCATGAGCTGCAAGACATTTTCAATATGGATGAGATGGGATTATTCTATGTGTCTGTACCATAGTTCTAGCTGCTGTTCAACTACCAGTATCTCTGACATTAAAATATGTAGATTGCCTCCTGATCAAGGCCTTGCTGACAAAAAATTGTCAGGAGTAAAAGGGCAAAAAGTTAGACTTACCTATGCTTTCACCTCAAATGCTGATGGTTCTGAGAAGCTGCCACCCCTCATCATTGGAAAAGCAAAAAAACCTCGAGCATTCTGAAACAGGACAGGTGCACAGCTTGGCTTTCTTTACCAGAACAATGCAAAGGCTTGGATGACATCAGCATTGTACCAGGAGAGGCTCAAAAATTGGGAGCAACAGCTCAGGATGAAAAATTGCAAGATTCTTCTTTTACAGAACAATTTTGCTGGTCACATCATCCCTGATGGCCTTCAGAACATTCACATTGAAAATTTCAAGCCCAATCTCACAGCCCATATTCAACCAATGGATCAGGGCATCATTTGTTGCTCCAAGGCTCATTATCATGCAAGATATATTGAATGTGCCATTAATTGTTATGATGAGGGATTTACATCTTCAGAAATATATGATATCAATCAGCTGCAGGTATGCAACTTGCTAATGCTGCATGGATAGGTCAATGAAATGACAATTAAGCATTGTTGGCATAGAGCAGGTATTTTGCCTGCCACAGATTCTATCATGCCAATTGTTATGATATGGACATTTTTCTCTCTTTTTCTCTATTTTATCCAGAGGGCTACAGGCACATGATGAGATGCGAGCATACAGTGAGAGACCCCTGTCCAGATATAGCAGGAGGATTACATAACCAAGGGTGGCTATACAATCAAGGCCATTAGGGGATATTGGGTGAAATGGTGTTTGCAGGAATGGACTGGGAGTCTGGATGGATCCAGACAGGTCTGGGAGGTGGGCCTAGGTGTAGTAGCTGCGCAGTCTGTGTGCACAGACCAATGGCTCATGTATATAAGGAGTGTGTCTGTAGGTAGGAGTCCTTAAGACTCTAGATAGTTTCCTCTTTGCAGGTCACTGACTATTGTGTCTGACAATAAACCTCTTATCTCTCTCTCTCTTCTGAAGCTTGTGATTGTGTGAGGAATAGTCCTAACATAATCTAGAGTCTTCCTTATCACACCCTTTGTCACTTGTTACAGTGCAGAGCTAGTCTCACTTGTTGCTGTGGAACAGTGACAAAGCAAGCTTCATACTTCAACACATCATCTGACTCATCACACATTGCGACACATGCCTGTTGACAGCCTTGAGGACTGTAGGTGACGATGACTATGACAACAGATAGTCTCAGTTCATTGTTGTGAACTGACTACAGCCAATTGGCTACTGGCAACAAACTAGTACTAGACGAGAGCTTGGAGTGCACTGTAGTCAACCAGGCAGGCACCAGCACTAGTATTATGGAAAAGGGAGTGGAACTCTTGAAGGCAATCCATTTGGGTGTCATGTATCAAGGAGATACAGTCTAGAAATACCAATTACATATTGGATCTATTGGTCTGAGCATGAGGACATTCTAGTGAAGACCTGGGCACAACACATCTGGGTCATTTGGAGGAATTATATCAAACATTCAAGTGTGGGTGTGTGGTTGACCACATCAAACAGTGATAGTATTAGGAAGTACTATTATGGAAGAACAGTGTTAGGACTAATCCTTATACACAATCACAAGCCTCGTTGAGAAAAGAATAGAATTGAGACGAAGCTAAGACACAATAGTCTGTGACCTACAAGGAGGAAACAATCTAGAGTCTTAAGGACTCCTACCTACAGAACGCACTCCTTATATACCTGAGTCGTTGGTCTGTGCGCACAGTCTGCGCAGCCGCTAAGACTATGCACGCGCAGCAACAAGACCCAGACCCATCTCCCAGACCTGTCCGGACTTACCCAGACTCTCGGTCCCTTCCCGCGAACGCCGTTTCACCCAATATCCCCTAATAGCCCTGATCATATAGCCACCCTGGGTTATATAATCCTCCTGCCATATCTGGATAGGGATCCCGCGCCGTATGCTTGCATCTTGTTATACGTCTGTAGGCCTCTGAATAAAATAAAGAAAAAAGTCCATATCATAACATGACCTCCTCCTTAAGACTTCATGTCCTGGGAAGTCACGCGATGGTCGTAAATCGCGTCAGCGCCGAGCGCTATATCATGCGATGGTTTGCCTTAGGGGAATCAAGCGTGGGTTTAACTGGCCCACCACGCTCAAGGTCTCTTGAGAACGCCCCGTCCGTGTCGGGTTCAGCGTAGATGAGTTTGCGGTCGCCCTTCCACCGTTGCCAATTCCGTTTTAATCTGTCGAGGTAGTCACGCTCGAATTTACCATCTTCCCAACCGAACAACCGTTTGGGAGCCTTTGTATCCATGTAGTTATGCCAATTTTCAAACCGTAAGTCCGTGATTGCCAGTCGCCAGGGTGCACTTGGATTTTGCCTATGGAACTTCTGAACCTCTTTCTTAGCATTGGCCAGGTTCTCTGCTGGTTCCCATGTCGATTCTTCCACAGGGTAGTTTTTCCATTTGACCAAGTATTCCAACCTGCCACCGTTTCGTCTGCTAACTCTGCTGTCCATAACCTCTTCAACCTCATACTCATCGTCCTTGGATTCCTCTACCATCTGTGCCTTTTTACGTTTGGCAGCCTTCTCAATTTGGTTGGGGAATTCTGGGGTGGTGTACGGTTTTAAGAGTACTTCATTAAAGACATTGTAGATTTTCCAAGCTGCGGGAATCTTTAACTGGTATGCAGATGTGCCAACTTTCTCAACCACTTCCAATGGGCCTACAAACTTGCCATCTAACTTCTTAGTTGCTCGAAGCATTGGCAAATTTTCTGTACTGAGGTACACCTTATCTCCTGGTTGGTAGTTTCGTGCTGGTGTTCTATGAGCATCCCACCACTTTTTCATTGCTTCAGCGGTTTTCTCCAGCGTGGTTTTAGCTTTGGTGTGGACATCCTTGATTTCTTTAACTAGTTCCTCCATGACCACAGTTTTCGGTTGATACAATGGATTCATCCCCTTGTTGGGATGTCTTCCATAGTTCATGAAAAACGGTGAGAATCCTGTGGATGAATGTACACAGTCATTGTGGCAAAATTGAGCTACCGCAAGCCAATCGCTCCAGTTGTCCTGTTGATGATTGACAAACATAGTCAAGAATTCCTTAACCTCTTGATTAACCCGCTCTGTCTGTCCATTGGTTTGTGGATGATAAGCCGTAGACCTATTAGCCTGTATTCCTAGGATCCCATACAGATCGTCCATGAATTTTGAAACGAATTGCGGTCCCCGATCGCTAATGACCTTTCTTGGTAAACCGTGTTCCCTGAAGACGTTGTCTCGGAATAACACTGCTACTCCCTGTGATGTGATTGATGATGTTGTCGGAAGGAAATAGGCCTTCTTTGTGAACCGATCTACCACAACCATGATCATGTCGTTGCCCTTTGAATCCGGTAGTGGTCCAATTAAATCTACTGAGATGATTTCCCATGGTGTGTTGGGAATTTCATTTGGATTCAACAGTGCTGCCCTTGGTTGTCAATCAGGCTTTACCTTCTGACATGTTTCGCAGCCTCGTATGAAGTGTTCAACGTCCTTCCGCATTTGTGGCCACCAGAAATTACGAGTGAGACTTTCCACAGTCTTGACTACCCCTGAATGCCCCCAAGAGTGGTGAATCTGAATCAAGTCACCCCTGATCCGCGCATCTGCTGGAACATAAATCTGACCCTTCCATTCAACTAATCCTTTCTCGGTTTTAAAGTCAGGGTCCTGTTGTTCGATGCCTTGCCAAACCTGAGTTTCCCATTGCCGAGCCGAGACCTTCTGGATTTCCTTGATGATGTCCTCGATTGCCCGATCATCATCATAGATCCTTACAAACAAATGATCTTTCAGGAGTATTACTCCCTCATTATCATTTTGTCCCTTTTCATGTCCTGCTCTCCTTGACAATAAATCCGCTTTCGAATTAGACTTCCCGGACCGATGTTTGATGACGAAATTAAACTCCTGTAAGTCCGTGACCCATCGTGCCTGTCGCCTATTTAGGTTTTGTGGTTTTCGGAAGTATGTGAGGTTTTGATGATCCGTTAAAACCTCGATCTGTTCCTTTGCACCTTTCAAGTAATGAGACCATTCGTAAAATGCATGCATGACTGCAAGCATCTCCTTGTCATAGATCTCATAGTTCCGTTCAGCTTCATTTAATGACTTTGAAATAAATGCCACAGGTCGCCATGTGCCATCCTTGCTCTGTTGAGACAAAATTCCGCCAATTGCAAAATCAGATGCGTCTACTTCAACATGAAATTGACCATCATCATCGGGAATTTTGAGGACTACCTCCCTTGCCACAAGGTCTTTCAGTCCCTGAACGGCCAAGGTCTGCTGATCCGTCCAGAGCCACTCAACCTTGCTGGTAAGACCCGTCAGCGTCTTTGCCATCTTAGCAAATCCCGGTACAAATTGCCAGTAGAAGTTAATAAAGCCCAAAAACTGCTGAAGTTCGTGTTTACAAGTAGGAATCGGCCAGTCAACCACCACCTGAACTTTGCCTTTCTCCATTTGAATGGAGTCTTGTATCAGGACTCCCTCGGCGTGACGCCTAAGAGCCCCAGACAGCAGACAAGACAGGGAGAGGAGAGGAGGGAGGGGAAACCCGAGAGAACTCAACTGAGGACTCTGGGTGCTGAATTGCACTCTTTATATACTACGACAGGTGGTCTGTGCACTACCCTAAGCCCTACTCTAAATATAGTATGGTATGAGTAAGACGACTGCGCATGTAGTAATAGTAATGAGTCATCAGCGCCGAGCTCCGGTATCTTATCTACGGCTTTATCTAAGTGCCAAGCGATAGGCGCCTGCTTAGTCAGCATATGTTTATATAATATGGAGAAAATAAATAATAAAAGTGAAATGACTTAGTGAAAAAGCCGAAGCTTTTCAGTCGGTCATGACAGTACCCCCTTTTTAGGATTTGACTTCCAGACAAATTTTAAACTTCATCATCATCTTTCAGCGCATCGCGCTCTATCACAGATGACTCCTCTATTTCCTCGATAATGGGGGAGAGTGGGCGGGATGGTGGGATGAGATTTTCAATTGTTTCAGCGCGAGGCGCTATATCATGTGATTGATGTAGGCACATGTTGCATTGACATGGCCCTTCCACGTCTCCTGGCTCTATAAGGGTGTCTAGACCCTTCTTTCCTTTCCATTTTTGCCAGTTTTGCTCCCATTTTGCAGCTGGTGCTACTGCATTAACATCGATTTTCGACACTATTTTGTCTGAGGTTTGTGTGAAGTTTTCATAAGGTCTGAAAGTTAACCCATTAAAGGTTGCTTTGTCAAGCCTTCTGATGGCTCCGGGGTTTCTATCGTAAAAGTTTTTTATTTTTCTTTTTGCGTTTTGTAGATTGTCCAATGGTTCCCAGGAGTTATGCTCAGTGGTGTATCCTTTCCACCTGACTAAGTACTCCATTTTGTTTCTTTTTAATCATACATCGATTATTTCTTCCACTTCATATTCTTTTTCACCATCTATTTCTATTGGCGGTGGGGGTTGTGCCTTTTGCCCTCTCATTGGTTGTTTCCAAGGGCGGATTCGTGAGACATTTACCACCGGGTGTATCTATTGTGAGAAGGGTAGGTCCAGCTCTACTGCATTTGGCGACACTATCTTTTTTATTGGGTATGGGCCAATCCATCTTTCCACCAATTTCTTAGTTGGTCGTCCCGTCAACCTTAAGTCTTTGGTTGACAACCATACTTTATCTCCAACTTTGTATTCTGGTGCGTCTGATCTGTGTCTATCTGCGTATAGCTTCATATCACCTTGTGATTTTAACAAAGCTGCCTGAGTTTCCTCGTGGATTTCTTTCATTTTCTGCGCGAAATCTGATGCAGCCGGGTGACTTCCTTCCCTTCTGGGCTCGATTCCCATCCTGGGATGTTTGCCATAGTTGACAAAGAATGGAGTCTGTTTGGTGGATGCCTGAATTTTGTTGTTGTAGCTAAATTCGGCGATGGCCAACCATCCAGACCACGTTTCCTGTCTATGATCTACGAAAATCCTCAGGTACTGTTCTAAGTCCTGATTCATTCGTTCTGTTTGTCCATCTGTTTGTGGGTGGAATGCAGTGGACAGATCTGTGCTAATGCCCAACATTTGGTTCAGCTCCTTCATCATTTGTGCAGCGAACTGTGGTCCGCGATCTGAGATTATAGATTCAGGGAGTCCATGAAGTTTCCAAACATGGTCCCTAAATAATGTGGCTAACCCCTGCGCCGATGTTTCTTCTGATGTGGGAATGAAATGCGCCATTTTTGACATTCTATCACAGACTACCAAAATCGCATTATGACCATGTGATTCCGGCAATTTTGTGATGAAGTCGGCGGAAATATGTGTCCAGGGCTTTGCTGGTGCAGAATTTGGCATCAGCTTTCCAGCAGGCAGCTCTGGAAAATTCTTATTTCGCTGGCACTTGTCACATCCACTAACATATTTTTTAATAAACCTGGTGATTCCAGGCCACCAGTAATTTCTTGTGACGAGTTCAATCGTCTTCCACTGTCCTCCATGTCCTGCAATAGGCGTGTCATGGTGTAGGCGGACTATCTCCATCCGCAGTTTTTCATCCTTAGGTACATAGACTTTTCCTTGCCAGAGGATAAGTCCCTGCTCCATCTCCCATTCTCGAGCGTTTAGTGTTTTAACACCAGCCTTTTTCATGGCTTCTACCGCTTTTACCACTGCTTCGTCACATGCTTCAGATTGTCGAATTTTGTTTAGCAATTCTTTTTCTGAGCTATGAATAAAGACGTGACCATGGCGTAGTGCAGCGATTTTGAAAAAATCCGGTTTGAGGAGTGTGACATCTTTGTTATCGTCATCCACCCCCTTTTTATGGTCTGGCCTCCTGGACAGAGAATCGGCCTTTCCCATAGTTACACCAGCTTTATGATGCAATACGAAATTAAACCTGCTGAGGTACAAAGCCCATCTGGCTTGCCTGCGATTCAACTTCTTTGCACTCATAAAGTACTCGAGATTTTTGTGATCAGTCCATATTTCGAACTGTTCACGTGCTCCTTCTAGGTAATGACGCCAAGTTTCCAGGCAACGCATGATGCCTAGCATTTCCTTATCATGGACGTCATAATTGCGCTCGGTATCATTGAGCGACTTTGATAGGTAGGCCACAGGCCTCCACTTGTCATCTTTGCAGAGCATAGATAAGACGCCACCCGTAGCGTAATCCGATGCATCTGACTCTACCCTGAACTTTCTATCAGAATCCGGGGCAACTAATAAAGGTTGCTCCGTGAATATCTTTTTTAGGCTTTGGAAAGCTTTTTCTTGGACCTCCGTCCATTCCCATGTTTTTTCTTTTCTGACCAGATCATGTAGTGGCCATGCAATTTTAGCGAAGTCCTGAACAAAGCGCCTATAGTAATTAGCTAGGCCTAGGAACCTTTGTACGTCTTTGACACAAGAAGGAGTGGGCCAGCTAATAATAGCTTCGACCTTCTTTGTATCCATTTGGATTCCTTTGGGTCCTAAAACGACGCCCAGGAATTCAACTTCTTCCACACACCACACACATTTTTCTGGTTTTACATACAGATCGTTCTCTTCCAATCGTTGCAAGACTTGTTGTACGATTGCGTCATGCTCCTCTTTTGTTTTAGTAAAGATGAGTATGTCATCAATGTACACAATGACTTTTCCTGTGTTGATCATATCGCGGAAAATGTCATTCATCATTGCTTGGAAGGTGGCTGGCAAATTGGTTAGCCCAAAAAACATTACTACTGGTTCAAAAGAACCCTCAGGAGTAGTGAATGCTGCTTTCCATTCGTCGCCTTCTTTGATCCGTACATTATTGTAACCCCATCTAAGGTCTAGCTTAGTGAAGTATTTGGCACTGCCTGCTCGATCTACGAGTTCGGATATTAAGGGTAATGGATAGTTATTTTTAACTGTCCATTCGTTCAGGTATCTGTAGTCCTGAACCATCTGCTTCTTTCCGTCTTTCTTGCTTACAAAGAAGACGGGTGACATCTGTGGTGATTTGGAGGGTCGGATATACCCTTTTGCCAACTGATCATCCACAAAGTTCCGTACTTCTTGAAGCTCATCCGGGGATAGGGGGTAAACTTTCCCTTTCCGGGGTTGATAGCCTGGTTTGGTATCAATTGCATGATCCCAAGGCTTTCTAGCCGGCATGCACTCTGATGCTCCTTTCTCGAAGATTTTGAGGTATTGATGGTATTGTTCCAGTACCATCTCTTTAGCCGTGAGTTTTGCCAACTCTCGCACATGTTTTATTGATCCGGCTTTTGATCCGGCGGGTGATGGAAACACTGGTAAGAATGGGTATTTATCCCCATACTGGTATTGACCCGGGTGTTTCATTTGTTCCATGTATGTGAGATGCTTCTCACTTTCCTCTTTTTCTTCGAGCCAGTGCACGAAGTCTAATTCCTTTTCCTGTTCCCACAGATATTCCAGAACATGCCAGTGTTCCGCTGATCGGACCTTCTGCTCCCGCTTCTGGGTCCATTCCCTTTGCCTATGTCCGCAGCTCCGCGGACAACGTGTCAGTTTGACTTGGCCAGTCTCCCAATTGATTTCGGGGTTGTGTTTTCGTAACCACATGGATCCTATGATTACATTGGTTTTTCCCAGCTCGCATATTTCAAAGGTGGCTCGTTCCTTATGCCCTTGATAAGATAAAAGAAGATCAACCTCATGGGTGATCATTCCTCCTTCGTTATTTGTTCCGTCCATATTCCGAACTTGAATGGGGCGTTCCAAGGGTATTAATTTGAAGCCCATCCTTTTTGCGTATGCCGCATGCATGAACATTCCTGTTGCTCCTGAATCGAGCAACGTGGTTTGTTGAGTTTGTTCATGGGTGTCCAACCTTTCCAACCCGATCTCCATTAAGATCTCGTCCTTACGTCCTATGGTTCTAACTAAGAATTCTTTTTCTCCTTTTCTCAACTTCCTTTTTGGACAAGCAGTTTCAGCGCTGGGCACTATATCACGCTGCTTTCCTTTTAAGTCCTTTTGTCCCTTTGTAGATACTGGTACTACTGTATTTTGTAATGAGGAATCAAGCACAGGTTTAACCGCCCTGCCGCGCTCCTTGGGAGTGACACTTTCAGCACTGTGCGCTATATCAAGGTGTTTCACCTGGGAGTTTGCCTCTTGCAGGGATGTCTCAGAAGTCCTTGAGACTTCCAAGATGGTCCTTGCATCAACCTGGTCAGCGCTAGGTGCTATATCAAGGGGCTGTGCACTATCTAATCTATCTAGTACAGCGTATCTATTACGAGAGTCTAGTATGGGACCTACTGACTCTCTTCCTCTTTTAAATTCTCTTCTCCCTTCTTGAAGTACTCCTTCATTTCGTCAAACGTCATTGTGCGAATGTCAAGTCCTGATCTGCAGTTTCTAGAGATGTGTCCGATCTTGCTGCATTTGTAACAGCGGAGTGGTGGTCTTTGGTTTTGATCGACGTCCATTGCGTTAGGGTCCGGCCGATTTGTCGTACTACTTGGACTCGCGGAGGCTCCAGCTCCCAATCGTCCCTGACTCGCTGATCCCGATCCGAATTTCCATCGGGGTTTTGGCTGGGCAGGGGCTACCGGCTTCGCCGTATCTGGGCCTTTGGATGCTCCTTCACTCCTATTGGCGGAGTTACTGGTCCGCGAGGAGTAGTACTTCTCCTCGGCTTTCGCCTGTCTCCACTGGCGATCCAATCTTACTGCTTTCTGGTACCATCCTTCAATGGTCTCAGGTACTTCATCGGCCTCCATTATCCTTTTTCGGAGTCCGGTATTCAAACTGCGTTTGAACTCTTCGATAAGAGCTCTTCCCAGGTATCCGGTGCCTCGTGATACCTTTTTAAATTTTTGCACGTGTTCCTCACACGTACTGGACCCTTGTGTCATGGTCCGCATCTCCGAGATTTTTGATGACTGCTCATCAGTGTCACCAAAGTCCCTTCTGATCTGCCTGAACAGTTGTTCCGCCGTTTGCGGAATTCCTTCTTCATCGTTGGCCATCTGCTCTAACAGATTGTCCTTCCAATCTGCGGCAAAGCCTTCCGTCATGTACGATATGATCAATAAGATCCGCTCTTCCTCATCGGATTCCGGCATCTTTAATTGAATGTACAACCTGCATGCGTTTATGAAATTTGTCACTTCGGACATTTTTCCGGAGAAGACCGGAGGTTTGGCTACATCTATTCTAGATGTTCCGCCGTTACCGGTCCTGGGAATATTGAATACCGTCCCTGGCGGTATATTAACAATGTTGGCAGGGGGAGGGGTGTGTGCTGCTGCGGCCGCGGCGGCCTGTGCAGCGTTCATTTGCAGCTGTGTCAGCTGGTTCTGGAGGGCTTGGATGGTTGCGGCTTGCGCATTAAGGAGGTTCAGCAGTTCTGCTGAGGTCATTTCTTGGGGCGCCGCCATACTGTGATAGTTTGGCGGTGGCGATGTAGGTGATGGTGTAAGCGGGGGTGGTGGTGATGAAAACGGTGGTGTGGGTTCTCCGATGAAATCTGCGTCGGAGTTGAATAGTAGGTTTGGGTTTAATGTGGCTGGATTTGGTACTAAGATGGGAAACGGTGCTGCTTCCCACTGATGTGGTTCCTCTGTGATAGAGTTGGTAGAGTGTGATGATGATGATGATGTAGTTTCTCCTTCAGAGGAACTAAAACCCGCGTCGTTTGGATCAAGATCGCCTGTGACAGCGTCCCAAAAAGTATTGTTATTTGTATCTCCTATTTTGTACTTGTACGTAAGTGAGGGAGGTCTTGGCCTGTCACTTGCTTGGGAACGTATGTACGAAACGTGCACTCAGGGTCTGCAACCACCCCTGCAGTGCTACAATGTATGATACTGACTACTGGTTTTATTTATTGATGAAGAGTCTAACTAAACTGGGTCCAAACGGTTGTCCAGTTACCACTACACCATACGGGTGCGGGTCTTTCTCAAGAGCGCGTGACCAAGCGGCGGCTACTCTCAAGGGGTACGGAAAAAGGGTATTTACGTAGGTATAATTCTATAGCCTTCAGGGGCCTAGGCCAGGGCAATTTAACGCGCTAGGGGGCTGGCGAGGCTTGTCCCTAGATACGGATCACGTATTGTGTGATCAGACCAGCACTGGTATCCTGTGCACAGGTAACCCTATCAACCGGGTTAGGTTCTTCGGTTTGCGTAGACCGGGAACATAATGCAAAGCAAGTTTAAGGGCCGCAATGCAGGGCCACTGGGTGCGCAGTTTTAACGGTGTCTGGCAACCGATACCGCAGTTTTAACGTTGGCGTACGACGGTATGGATCCCCCTGTACTCTGTCCACTTAACCCTGTGGTCCGGGTATAACAAGCGTGGGGCTGTTGAGCGAACTAGTTGAGTTCTACTATCAGGACTCCCTCGGCGTGACGCCTAAGAGCCCCAGACAGCAGACAAGACAGGGAGAGGAGAGGAGGGAGGGGAAACCCGAGAGAACTCAACTGAGGACTCTGGGTGCTGAATTGCACTCTTTATATACTACGACAGGTGGTCTGTGCACTACCCTAAGCCCTACTCTA
Organism: Amanita rimosa; assembly: GCA_023014395.1. Lineage (NCBI taxonomy): Eukaryota > Fungi > Basidiomycota > Agaricomycetes > Agaricales > Amanitaceae > Amanita > Amanita rimosa. The sequence continues at coordinate 61,580 of JAEBUO010000062.1, forward strand.
AATATAGTATGGTATGAGTAAGACGACTGTGCATGTAGTAATAGTAATGAGTCATCAGCGCCAAGCTCTGGTATCTTATCTACGGCTTTATCTAAGTGCCAAGCGATAGGCGCCTGCTTAGTCAGCATATGTTTATATAATATGGAGAAAATAAATAATAAAAGTGAAATGACTTAGTGAAAAAGCCGAAGCTTTTCAGTCGGTCATGACATCTTGACTAATGACTAGTCCCAAGAAGTCGATTTGAGGTTGATCAAACCAACATTTTTCCAGTTTCAATGACAATTTATGGTTCTCCAGTTTTGCCAGGATATGATTAACATGCATTGTATGTGTGTCCTGTGATTGGGAGAATACCAAAATATCATCCATGTAGATGACAACCCATCCTTCAGCAATCTCTTGCCTAAAGATATCGTTCATCATCATCTGAAACGTCGCCGGGGAATTACAAAGACCAAAAAACATGACCAGGGGTTCAAACAGGCCTCAGTGAGTTTTGAAAGCCGCTTTCCACTCATCACCTTCTTTGATCCTAATGTTGTTATAACCCCATCTGATATCCATTTTCGAGAAAACCTTGGCTTTTGATAATCGATCAATCAATTCTCCAATTAACAGTAATGGATATCGGTTTTTCCGCGTGATGTCGTTTAACTTCCGGTAATCCTGTACTGGTCTCAATTTGCCATCCTTTTTCTTAACAAAGAAGAATGGTGATGCTTGTTCAGAAGTACTTGGTCTAATTCGTCCGGATTTCAAGTTTTCTTCCAGAAATTCATCCAGCTGTTCCCGTTCTTCTTTATTCAATGGGTACACCTTGCAATCTGTTGGTCGTCCTCCTGGGATAAACTCAATAGCGTGATCCCATGGTCGCCTCGGTGGTAGCTCGTCAAAAGTTTCTTTTTCAAACACCTTTCAATATTTGAGGTAATGCCTGGGTACGGTTTCTTCTAGCGACCGCTTCTTACTAGCCAATGCCTCTTTTGCTGCAATGTCGGTTGAGAGTGGCCTCAGTTTTAACTCTTCTAGTCCTATATATACAGCAAACAGCGTTCCCCATCCTCTAAGGATTCGGTTTCATCTACCTCCTCCTCAGGTTCGTTCACACTGGACTGGTTCCAACAAGTTCCCGGACAACGGCTGAAAGTTACTTCATTCTTCTTCCAATTCATACTGGGATTATGCAATTGTAACCAGTCATGACCCAAAAACAAGTCTGTTTTCCCTAGTCGTGTGACACAACAATCCATAACTTCTTCATGATCTCCAATTCGTAGTTTAAACTGGACCATGTATTCAATATTTCCCATTGTATTACGGGTTCCATCCGCATTATAGACTGGTACTGGTCGTAAGAGGCATCGCTTATTCATCCGGTGTTTTTCCACAAACTCGTCATTGATACACAATCCTGTGCATCCTGAGTCAACTAAAGCCATAACAGGAATTGTGGATCCTGTATCCATAGTGGTTATGATTCCTTTTAGGTTCATTTCTTGCTTTCCTGAAGCTTTAACAATTTGTTGCCGCAACTGTGTCAGATTCCACATTGCTTCTGATTCTGACTGCTGGTTTAGTTCCTTCACCAATTGTGGTGTTACTTCAGATAAACGTTTTTCATGAACCCATCCTTTTAGACACTCTATTGCAACAGTTTTGTCTTGTTGCCATATCCGTCTCAATACCCAGGCAGGGGTCCACTGTTTGATTCTAGGTTTGGCGCTCACACTTAAGTTTCGAATCTGATGAATATGAGAGGAATATTCATATAACAATCCTTGTACATTTACACAAGAGTCATTGTCCGATTTCAAAACTCTATCAGCCAGCAGCGCTGAGTGCTCGCCTACTGGCTTTCGCCAAAACCCTTTTCCTTTCCGAGTTCTTTCCATTGCTCCTCGGTGAGCTCCTCTATTTTAACCTCTCTTGCTCTCCACTTCCCCTTATCCTTCCACCTCGGTTTTCTTGGTTCTGGGCATTCTCGTGCAAAGTGTCCTTCTTTGCCGCAGTTGTAACAGTTTCCAGTAACTGGTTTTTTACTTTTGTCCACATCCATGGTGTTTGGGTCTTTGGACGTTGTGGGCATACTATATTGGAACTGGTTTGGTTTGCTATCCTTGGCAACCATTTTTTCTTTGTACCCGCCCTTTTGTCTATCCGGCCTGTACGCTTCCATTGCCTTATGATAGGCTCGTGCCAGCTCTATCGCCCGATCCTGGATCTGCTTCAGGGTTACATCGTCCCCTAGATTTCCATGTCTGATCAAGTCCCGTCCCAATGCAGGATTAATGTTTTGCTTAAACAGCGCAATCAGTGCTCTGTTGTCCCAACCGACCAATGGCAGTAATGCATTGAACCGGACCACGTGATCTTCGATCATTGTATTTCCTTGCTTTAATGCCAAGATCGCATCCGTCGCTTTTTCTCGTGTCTCAGTTGACATGAAAAATTCATGCATTTGCGTTGCAAAATCCTCCCAGGAAGTGAAAGGGAATCAATTTCTCAAAGGTCGTCGGATCTCATGGTCATTTACTATTACGCCTTGATTGAGTGATGCCCAAGACAGATTAGTCTGCCATCCAGAATTGACTACTTCATTTTGATATTCTTGATCTGCATCCTGGACTGCTTTGAGTTTGACTCCCGCCCAATCTCCCACTCGGTTATCCTTTCCTTTTCTGATCCAATATAGACAAATTGAGATCTTTTGGTCTAGTTGAGTTTCACAGGCGAGCGTGAAGTACGTTCTCATCTGTCTTAACCATCCATCCACCATGCGAGGATCCCTTCATAATAATCGGGCATTTCGGCTTTTGTAAGAGGTACAGGTGGCGGTGTAGGGTTAGCCCTTTGGTACTCATTGACTATTCCAGCCACTACCTGCCCGATCGCTGTGATAGTTTCTTCTCGCTGTACTTGTTGTCTATGAATGACATCCTCCTGAGCAGCAATCTGCGCTGCTGTAGCACCTTGAGGAGCTGGCAGTTCCGTTTCTTCTGCCCATGCAGTTCGCCATCCTGTTAGCACATTGTACAAATGTGCCACCATGTCAGTAGTGAACCGAAAAGCCCCGAGCCATTTATGTCCTGAACCGGACCTATTCATTAGATCCAGGTGCGCCCACCTGTCATACCCATTCATTTGCTTATCAATATGATAGCAATGTTCCAGACCGTGGGTACGACGAATCGAGATTCTGATTCGCTCATTTCGTAGATTAGGGTCCCAGGATATTACTTCATGAATCTGGGGATATGCCGGCCAATTGTATTTGTCCCAGTATTGTGCTTTAATCAGGAACAAATAACAGAATCCAGGAATGTCTGGATGGAGCATATGTCTGTCATAGCGGGGTTTCGGATACGGGTACGGAGTGGAAATATCCTTCTTAATCTCCCTTCTCCAGCTGTCGATTTCCCGCTTCCGTGCTTCTGTGTTAGACGAGCTGGGTGCATTGAGATCCTCTTTTAGCCAGTCCAGAGGGTTGGCAACGGATCCCCCGTTCCAAGTCCAATCTGCTCCTTGAGTCCTGGTGAGTGCTTTACTCAGTCTGAATGCGCTGATGACTGCCTGGGAGTATGATTTTTTAACCGTAACTTGTCCCAATTCAGGTAGAGATCGGACCGATGGATTTTTGGAGACTCCTTGTACAAACAAGGGTATAGTTGCAGGCGATTTGGATCTTGGTTTCTTTGACTTTCCCTGTCCTCCAAATCTAGCTTGTTTATTAAATTTCCCATGTTGCTCCAAGTGTTCCAGATCCTTCCAAGTATAAATCTCGTCCTTTTTGAGACTTAATTCCGCCCATTCCAGTACATGGAACCTATCTGGCTTCACATTGTCTTTTAAACCAAAAACTGCAGAATAGTCCCTGAGTTCAGGTTCCCATGAGAGAATTCGCTCCAGCGTAGGCCACTCCGGCCAATGGAACTGATTATGGAACTCCTTTTTGAACAGATATAAGTAACAGTATCCATTCACTTTCCATGGTGCCATTTTGGGAATAGCCGTTGTATAAGATCCAGGTAACACCGGTTTCTCCTTTGAGATCCCTTGGACCCAATGCTGTGTGAACTCGACGTCTTCTCCTAGTTTGGACAAGAAGTAATCATGATCTGGTGGCGTGAAAACTTCGTCCTCCCCATACTGGGATATGCGGGGCGGTGTATAGTTCCTTGGCAATCTCCATTTGATGTATGCGGAGAGGTATGGGTCATATCGTTCCCCTCGGAGCCTTTCCTCATTTTGGAGTCGCCGTTCATTTCTCATGACTCGCCCTGCATTCATGATATTGCCATTCAAGGCATGCATTAACCGATTCCTCTCTTTTGCGGTTAGGACCAAGCCGTCGTGTTTCAATGTGTATACATTGAAACTGATTAGTAACAGTTCGATGTTGGAGGGCATGTTGAATAGTGCCTCCCACACCGGCGATCTGGGCTCTAGCTGATTTAAAACATCTTCCAGGGTTTTCCGTTCCCTGGTAATCTGTTGCTCCAGTTCCTTGAACCAGCGCTTCTGCAGTAATTGTTCATGGCGTATTTTTAGCAACTCTTGCCATGCATCCTCCTGTTCCTTGATGGCCGCTTCTTCAGCACGCCATGCCGCTAGTTTCTCCTGACGTTTCATTTCCTTTTGAAGACATCTCTGTTCCTTTTGCCAGCACTGCCAAGCCCTGACGTGTGCATTGCAAGGTCGGTTGTTGGTCCGAACCTCCTTGATTGATATAGCAGGTGATTTCTTTGCTGCGCACCCCTGTGCCCATCCGATCGAGAAGATGATCCCGATTTCCTCAAGGGCCATACTGGCCCTTGGCAATACGTAGTTGAACAGCCCTGCCATTCCGATTGTTTTTGATCTTCTTAGATCCGCGATTCCAATGACGCCTCAAGTAGAGGGATGTCGCCTCTTCTTCTGTAAATGTACTTCCTAATACGTCCACTGTCTGATGCGGTCAATAACGCACCCGCACTCAGATCTTTGATTTGATTCCACCAAGTGACCCAAGTGTGTGGTGCCTGGGTCTTCACTGAGATGTCCTCGTGCTCAGATCAATAGATCTGATATGTAATTGGTGTTCTCAGACTGTATCTCCTTGATACACGACACACAAATGGATTGTCTTCGAGAGTTCCACTCCCTTTTCCGCAATACTAGTGCTGGTGCCTGCAAGACCCTGCCCAGTCGACTACAGCGCGCTCCAAGCTCTCGTCTAGTATTGTTTTGTTGCCAGTAGCCAATTGGCCATAGTCACCTTACAATGGTAAGATGAGGCTATCTGCTGTTGAGGTCGACGTCACCTAGATTCCTTGAGGCTGTCTGTAGCCACGTGCTGTAACGTGTACAGAGTCAGACGGTTTATTGAAAACTGAGCTCTCTTTGTCACTGTCCGCGATGACGAGCAAGACTTGCTCCGCGCTATGACCAACGACAAAGGGTGTGATGTAGAAGACTCTAGATCATGTTAGGACTAATCCTTATACACAATCACAAGCCTCGTTGAGAAGAGAATAGAATTGAGACGAAGCTAAGACACAATAGTCTGTGACCTACAAGGAGGAAACAATCTAGAGTCTTAAGGACTCCTACCTACAGAATGCACTCCTTATATACCTGAGTGGTTGGTCTGTGCGCACAGTCTGCACAGCCACTAAGGCTATGCACATGCAGCAACAAGACCCAGACCCAGACCTGTCCGGACTTACCCAGACTCTCGGTCCCTTCCCGTGAACGCCGTTTCACCCAATATCCCCTAATAGCCCTGATCATATAGCCACCCTGGGTTATATAATCCTCCTGCCATATCTGGATAGGGATCCCGCGCCGTATGCTCGCATCTTGTTATACGTCCATAGGCCTCTGAATAAAATAAAGAAAAACACAGAAAAAAGTCCATATCGTAACAAACAGGTGACATCCCTCAATCTTGAGGTGTCTTATAATGGATTTAGGAGGAATCAAACAATAACCAGGAGGTAAGGCTTCTAAAGAAGCCCTACATGGTTGTAGCTGGACACAGCTCATCACCAGTTGAAGATTCCTGCTGCTTGGAAAATCTACAATGTCTTCAATGAAGTACTTCTGTGTCATGACTGGCTGAAAAGCTTCGGCTTTTTCACTAAGTCATTTTCATTTTAATATTTATTTTCTTCATATTATATAAACACATGCTGACTAAGCAGGCACCTATCGCTTGGCACTTAGATAAAGTAGTAGATAAGATAACGGAGCCCTGTGCTGATGACTCATTACCATTACTACATGCGCATGAATCTCCTCAATGTGCAAGCTGCAACCATCCAAGCCCTCCAAAATCAGCTGACACAGCTACAAACAAATGCTGCACAGGCCGCTGCGGCAGCAGCAGCACACACTCCTCCCCCTGCCAATATTGTTAACATATCACCAGGGACAGTATTCAATATTCCTGGGACCAGCAGATTGTCTAGAATAGACATAGCCAAACCACCGGTCTTCTCCAGAAAGATGTCAGAAGTAACAAATTTTATCAATGCTTGCCGACTCTATATTCAGCTAAAGATGCCGGAATCCGATGAGGAAGAATGGATCTTATTAATCATCTCGTACATGACAGAAGGCTTTGCCACAGATTGGAAGGACAATCTGTTAGAGCAGATGGCCAATGATGAAGAAGGAATTCCGCAAACGTCAGAACAGTTGTTCAGGCAGATCAGAAGGGATTTCGGTGATACTGATGAACAGTCATTGAAGATCTCAGAAATGCAGACCATGACACAAGGGTCCAGTACGTGTGAGGAATGCATACAGAAGTTTAAAAAGGTATCACAAGGCACTGGATACCTGGGGAGAGCTCTTATTGAAGAGTTCAAATGTAGTTTGAATACCAGACTCCGAAAAAGTATCATGGAGGCCGATGAGGTACCAGAGACCATCGAAGGGTGGTACCAGAAAGCAGTAAAGTTGGATCGCCAGTGGAGACAGGCAAAAGCCGAGGAGAAGTATTACTTCTCGCGGACCAGTAACTCCACCAATAGGAGTGAAGGAGCATCCAAAGGCCCGGATATGGCGAAGCTGGTAGCCCCTGGCCAGCCCAAACCCCGATGGAGATTCGGATTGGGATCAGCGAGTCAGGGACAATTGGGAGCTGGAGCCTCCGCAAGTTCAAGTAGTATGGCAAATCGGCTGGACCCTAACACAATGGATGTCGATCAAAATCAAAGACCGCCCCTCAGATGTTACAAATGCGGCAAGATTGGACATATTTCCAGGAACTGCAGATCAGGACTTGATATTTGCACAATGATGTTTGATGAAATGAAGGAGTACTTCAAGAAAGGAGAAGAGAATTTAGAAGAGGAAGAGAGTCAGTAGGTCCCATACTGGACTCTCGTAATAGATACACTGTACTAGATAGATTAGATAGTGCACAGCCCCTTGATATAGCGCCTAGCGCTGACCAGGTTGATGCAAGGACAATCTCAGGAGTCTCAAGGACTTCTGAGATGTCCCCGCAAGAGGCAAACTCCCAGGTGAAACACCATGATATAGCCCGTGGCGCTGAAAGTGTCACTCCCAAGGAGCGCAGCAGGGTGGTACAACCTGTGCTTAATTCCTCATTACCGAATACAGTAGTACAAGTATCTACAAAGGGACAAAAGGACTTAAAAGGAAAGCAGCATGATATAGCACTCAGCACTGAAACTGCTTGTCCAAAAAGAATGTTGAAAAAAGGAGAAAAAGAATTTTTAGTTAGGTCAATAGGATGGAAGGACAAGATCTTGATGGAAATTGGGTTGGAAAGGTTAGACACACATGAACAAACTCAACAAACCGCGTTGCTCGATTCAGGAGCAACAGGGTTGTTCATGCATGCTGCATATGCAAAAAGTATGGGCTTCAAGCTTATACCCTTAGAACGTCCTATTCAAGTTTGGAATGTGGATGGAACCAATAATAAAGGAGGAATGATCACCCATGAGGTTGATCTCCTCTTATCATACCAAGGGCACAAAGAACAAGCCACCTTCGAAATATGCGAACTGGGAAAAACCAACGTAATCATTGGATTGACATGGTTATGAAAACATAACCCGGAAATAAATTGGGAGACCGGTCAAGTCAAATTGACATGTTGTCCATGGAGCTGTGGACATAGACAGAGAGAGTGGACCAAGAAAAGGGAGCAGAAGGTCCAATCAGCAGAACACTGGTGTGTTCTGGAATATCTGTGGGAACAAGAGAAGGAGTTAGACTTCGCGCACTGGCTCGAAGAAAAGGAGGAAAGTGAGAAGCATCTCACGTACATGGAACAAATGAAACACCCAGGTCAATACAAATATGGGGATAAGTACCCATTTTTGCTGGTGTTCCCATCTACATCCATCAGACCAAAAGCTGGATCCATGAGACATGTACGAGAATTGGCAAAGCTCACAGCCAAAGAGATGGTACCTGAACAATACCATCAATACCTTAAAATCTTCGAGAAAGGAGCATCAGAATGCATGCTGGCCAGGAAGCCTTGGGATCACGCAATTGATACCAAACCAGGCTATCAGCCCAGGAAAGGGAAAGTTTATCCCCTGTCCCCAGATGAACTGCAAGAAGTACAGAACTTTGTGGATGATCAGTTAGCAAAAGGGTACATCCGACCCTCTAAATCACCACAAATGTCACCCATCTTCTTTGTAAGCAAAAAGGACAGAAAGAAGTGGATGGTTCAGGACTACCGATACCTGAACAAGTGGATGGTTAAAAATAATTACCCGTTACCACTAATATCGGAGCTTGTAGACCGAGCAGGAAGTGCCAAATACTTCACTAAGCTAGATCTTAGATGGGGATATAATAACATATGGATCAAGGAAGGTGATAAATGGAAGGCCGCATTCACTACCCCTGAAGGTTCTTTTGAACCGGTAGTAATGTTTTTCGGGCTCACCAACTCACCGGCCACATTCCAAGCAATGATGAATGACATATTCCGCAATATGATCAATGCAGGGAAAGTCATTGTGTACATTGACGACATACTCATCTTTACCAAAACAAAAGAAGAGCATGATGCAATCATACAACAAGTCTTGCAACAATTGAAGGAAAACGATCTGTACATAAAACCAGAAAAATGTGTCTGGTGTGTAGAAGAGGTCGAATTCCTAGGGGTGGTCCTAGGACCCAAAGGAATTCAGATGGACACAAAGAAAGTTGAAGCTATCATTAGCTGGCCAACACCCTCTTGTGTGAAAGATGTACAAAGATTCTTAGGCCTTGCCAACTACTACAGGTGCTTTGTACAGGACTTTGCCAAGATCACATGACCATTACATGATCTGGTTCGAAAAGATAAAAATTGGGAATGGACAGAGGTCCAAGATAAGGCCTTCAAAAGCCTAAAAAAGATATTTATAGAGCAACCCTTGCTAGTTGCCCCGGATTCAGATAGGAAGTTCAGGGTGGAGTCAGATGCATCAGATTACACTATGGGTCACGTCTTATCTATGCTCTGCAAAGATGAAAAATGGAGGCCTGTGGCCTACCTCTCAAAGTCACTCAATGACACTGAGCACAATTATGACATCCATGATAAGGAGATGCTAGGTATTATGTGTTGTCTGGAAACATTGCATCATTATTTAGAAGGTGCATGTGAACAGTTTGAAATATGGACTGATCACAAGAATCTTGAATACTTTATGAGTGCAAAAAAGTTAAATTGCAGGCAGGCTAGATGGGCCTTGTACCTAAGCCAATTCAATTTTGTCTTGCACCATAAGGCAGGTGTTACAATGGGAAAGGCTGACTCTCTGTCCAGGAGGCCAGACCATAAAAAGGGGGTGGATGATGACAACAAGGACATCATGCTCCTTAAACCGGATTTCTTTAGAATTGCTGCACTACGTCATGGACACGGATTCATTTACAGTTCAGAAAAGGAACTCTTAAATAAAATTCGACATTCTGAAGCATGGGATGAAGCGGTAGTAAAAGCAGTGGAAGCAATGAAAAAGGCCAGTGTTAAAACACTAAATGCTCAAGAGTGGGAGATGGAACAGGGACTTATCCTCTGGCAAGGAAAAGTCTATGTACCTAAGGATGAGAAATTACAGATGGAGATAGTCTGCTTACACCATGACATGCCCATTGCTGGACATGGAGGACAGTGGAAGACAATTGAACTCGTCACAAGAACCTACTGGTGGCCCAGAATCACCAGATTTATCAAAAAATACATCAGTGGATGTGACAAGTGCCAGTGAAATAAGAATTTCCCTCAGCCACCAGCTGGAAAATTAATGCCAAATTCAGCACCAGCTCAGCCATGGACACACATTTTGGCAGATTTTATCACAAAACTACCAGAATCTCATGGACACAACACAATCTTGGTAGTATGTGATAGAATGTCCAAAATGGCGCACTTTATTCCCACATCAGAGGAAACATCGGCTCAAGGTCTAGCCACATTATTCAGGGACCATGTTTGGAAACTCCATGGACTCCCCAAATCTATAATTTCAGATTGCGGTCCACAGTTTGCCATGCAAATGATGAAGGAGCTGAATCAAATGTTGGGCATTAGCACAGATTTGTCCACAGCATTCCATCCACAGACGGATGGACAAACCGAACGAATGAATCAGGACTTGCAACAGTACCTGAGGATCTTCATAGATCATTGGCAAGAAACATGGTCGGGGTGGTTAGCCATTGCCGAATTTAGCTACAACAACAAAATTCAGGTGTCCACCAAGCAGACACCATTCTTCATCAACTATGGCAAGCACCCCAGGATGGGAATCGAGCCAAGAAGGGAAGGTAGTCACCTGGCAGCATCAGAGTTTGCCCAAAAAATGAAGGAAATTCATGAAGAAACTCAAGCAGCCTTATGAAAATCACAGGGTGACATGAAACTGTATGCAGACAGACACAGATCAAACACACCAGAATACAAAGTTGGAGACAAAGTCTGGTTGTCAACGAAGGATTTGAGGTTGACAGGATGTCCAACTAGAAAATTGGTGGAAAGATGGATTGGCCCATACCCAATCAAGAAAATAGTGTCATCAAATGCAGTGGAGCTAGACCTACCTTTCTCGCAACAGATCCATCCTGTGGTAAATGTATCAAGAATATGCCCTTGGAAACGACCTATGAGAGGGCAAAAGGCACAACCCCCACCGCCAATCGAAATAGACAGTGAGAAAGAATATGAGGTGGAAGAGATAATAGATGTAAGACTAAAAAGGAATAAAATGGAGTACTTGGTTAGGTGGAAAGGATACACTGCCGAGCATGATTCTTGGGAACTGTTGGACAATCTACAAAATGCAAAAATAAAAATAAAAAACTTTTACAATAGAAACCCTGGAGGAATCAGAAGGCTTGACAAAGCAACCTTTAATGGGTTGACTTTCAGACCTTATGAAAACTTCACCCAATCGTCAGACAAAATAGTGTCCAAAATTGATGTTAATGCAGTAGCACCAGCTGCAAAATGGGAACAAAACTGGCAAAAATGGAAAGGAAGAAAGGGTTTGGACACCCTTACAGAGCCAGGAGATGTGGAAGGGCCATGTCAATGCAACATGTGCCTATGTCAATCACATGACATAGCGCCTCATGCTGAAACAATTGAAGATCTCACACCACCTTCACGCCCACTCTCACCCATAATCGAGGAAGTAGAGGAATCATCCATGATAGAGTGCAATGTGCTAAAGGATGATGAAGAAATCTGAATTTGTCTGGAAGCCAAATCCTAAAAAGGGGGTACTGTCATGACTGGCTGAAAAGCTTTGGCTTTTTCACTAAGTCATTTTCATTTTATTATTTATTTTCTTCATATTATATAATCACATGCTGACTAAGCAGGTGCCTATTGCTTGGCGCTTAGATAAAGTAGTAGATAAGATACTGGAGCCTGGCGCTGATGACTCATTACCATTACTACATGCACAGTCGTCTTACTCATACAAGTACTATAATTAGAATAGGGCTTAGGGTAGTGCACAGACCACCTGTCATAGTATATAAGGAGTGCAATCTAGCACCCAGAGTCCTCAGTCAAGTTCTCTCAGGTTTCATCCCTCCTCTCCTCTCCTCCACTCAGTTCTCTGTTGGGGCTCCTAGGTGTCACGCCAGGGGGGTTCCTGATATTCTGAAGCCCTATCATGCTCCAGAGTTTCCTAACCAAATTGAAAAAGCTGCCAAACACAAAGAGGCGCAAATGGTTGAGGAATCAGAGGATGATGAGTATGAAGTTGAAGAAGTCATGGACAGTAGAGTCAGCAGGCAAAATGGTGGCAAGCTGGAGTATTTGGTCAAATGGGAAAACTATCCTGTGGAAGAATCTACATAGGAACCAGCAGAGAACCTTGCTAATGCTAAGAAGGAGGTTCAGAAATTCCATAGACAGAATCCAAGCACACCTTGATGACTGGCAACAGTGGACTTACAGTTTAAGGGATGGTCTAATTACATGGTGACTAAGGCTCCCAAATGGTTGTTTGGTTGGGAAGATGGTAAATTCAAGCATGACTACCTCGAGAAACTAAAACGGAATTGGCAATAGTGGAAAGGCAACTGCAAGTTGATCTATGCTGAACCCGACATGGAAGGGGCATTCTCAAGAGACCTTGAGTGTGGGCTGGTTAAACCCACGCTTTATTCCCCTAGGCAGACCAAAGCATGACTTCCCAGGATGTGAAGTCTTAAGGAGGAGGTCATGTTATGATATGGACATTTTTCTCTCTTTTTCTCTATTTTATCCAGAGGGCTACAGGTGCATGACAAAATGCAAGCATATGGTGAGGGACCCCTATCCAGATATGGCAGGAGGATTACATAACCAAGGGTGGCTATACAATCAAGGCCATTAGGGGATATTGGGTGAAACAGCATTTGTGGGAATGGACTGGGAGTCTGGATGGATCCAGACAGGTCTGGGAGGTGGGCCAAGGTGTAGTAGCTGTGCATGTACAGCCTTAGCAGCTGTGTGCACAGACCAATGGCTCATGTATATAAGGAGTGCATCTGTAGGTAGGAGTCCTTAAGACTCTAGATAGTTTCCTCTTTGCAGGTCACTGACTATTGTGTCTGACAATAAACCTCTTATCTCTCTCTCTCTCTTCTGAAGCTTGTGATTGTGTGGGGAATAGTCCTAACACCAATCCAGCCTGCTATCCCTCTTCTCAATCATGTCAACCCCAATTCCAGTCATTCAGACTTGGACTGTATTGCTGATGCCAAAAATCAAGTTGAGTGTGCTCTTAATGATTTAGTAGCAACTGGGGCACTTCAGACAAAGAACAGGATGAGAATTGAGGTGTTGCTTAATCTAACAGATGAGGTACAGTTGGAAGAAGTTTCAGACAAAAACATTTTCTAGGCTGTTATGGATGGATGAGCAGCACAGGAAAATGGGCCAACAAATGGTGGGGATGATAATATTGATGACAATGCACCAGCTGATCCACTGTTATGATATGGACTTTCCTTTTATTTTTCTCTATTTTATTCAGAGGCCTATGGATGTATAATGGGACACAAGCATACAATGAGGGACCCCTATCCAGATATGGCAGGAGGATTATATAACCCAGGGTGGCTATACGATCAAGGCTGTTAGGGGATATTGGGTGAAATGGCATTCATGGGAAGGGACCGGGAGTCTGGGTAAGTCTGGACAGGTCTGGGAGATGGGTCTGGGTCTTGTTGCTGCACATGCATAGCCTTAGCAGCTGCACAGACCAGCAACTCAGGTATATAAGGTGTGCGTTCTGTAGGTAGGAGTCCTTAAGACTCTAGATTGTTTCTTCCTTGTAGGTCACAGACTATTTGTGTGTTGTGTATCAAGGAGAATAGTCTGAGAATACCAATCATGTATCAGATCTATTGATCTGAGCACAAGGACATCTCAGTGAACCTCTGGGCACCACACATCTGGGTCATCTGTTGGAATTAAATCGAAAATTCGAGTGCAGGTGTGTTATTGACTGCATCAGACAGTGGACATATTTGGAAGTACGTTTATGGAAGAAGAGTCAACATCCCTCTACTTGAGGTGTCATTGGACTTGCAGATATATTTTTGGAACACAAACAAACTATACTTGAAATGGCAGGGCTATTTCAATTTGTATTGCCAAGGGCCAACATGATCCTTGTCCAGATTGGAAAGGCATTTTCGGTTGAATGGGCGCAGGGTGTTACGGTCGATGTCCACAACGTCGTTCAGCGTCCAAGTCTGCAGCGACAAACAGAGTCTCGGTCTGTTCCCAATCACTGGACAAGGGTTCTAGGCACTAAGTCTGACGATGACAAAGGCTAGAGAGAGAGCGAGGAGAGCGGTTGAGGCGACGAGTGAAAGAGCGTTCAAGTTATGGATAAGATTCGACTAAGTTGGAACTAAAGAACTACGGTACATGAGAGGGGTTTATATACGTTAAGAAAACAATAAGAATATAAGGGGAAAGGGCATAGCTATCTAAGAAAGGAAAGATGAAGGTAGCTACCAAAGGAGATAACGTCCAAGCGTAACTATGGGTTTGTAACAAGTAAATGTAGTCCGTTAACAAAGGGAAAAGATAATCGTAACATTACCCCCTTTGTATGCGAGAAGTCACCGACTTCTACCAGCCAGAGGTCATCCAGCCATGATCTGTCCTCGACTCTGCCCATTTGACGGCGTTATCGAGTTCTTTTGTGGACGTTTCTACCTTCCACTTGAGTGCTTCAGCAGCGCGGTGCAGATTTTGGGCGTTCTGCAGGAAGGAGTCGCGTTCCTCGTAGGTCATTTCATGTGGGTCAATGGTGAGGGTGAGGGCAGCGAGGTTATCCGTGGTGGAGTAGAGATTGGTGATGGAACAGGTGGCAGCAGCAAGGGCGTCGGCGACGACGGTGAGCGTAGTGTTTCTTTTTACGAATTGGGCGAAGTGAGGGAGATGGTGGTCATCGGGATGGACCTGAGGGAGTAGATCGGCGGGGTGGATGTGTAAATCATCGTCCTCGAAGTGGACGATGGTGGTGTTCTCGATGAAGACCTCGAGCGGAAGGTCGGGGACTGCGAGGAAGGGTGATAAGGCGGCAGCGGTTTCGTTGATGCGCCAGTGGGCGCAGGAGAGGAGGGCCAAGGCAATAAAGTAGGCGGTGAGAGCGAAGAAGGTGAACATGATGATTGTAATGCGTTTATTGGCTTTGAGTGACAATGTCTGGAGACTTTATACATCTTCCGGATTGCTGATTTCCATGTCGGAAGGCCAATTTTCTGTGTTCAATGGATCTTCGATTGCAGGGTCAGTGAGGAGTTCTCGTTCTTCCCTCATGAATATGGTTAGTGAATTTAAGTGTTCTATCCCTGGTGTCGTTGTTGGTGTGATTCGGAACTTTCTGATTCATCTAACAATATCCACTATTACCTGTACCATCGCGAGAGATAGATAATCAAGTTCATCAAGGATGTCTTCCATGAAGAGGCGAGGTCTTCCTGGTATTCTGATTCCTCGGCTAATTTGCCAGATCTGCGCACTACACTCCCATGTCTGTTTAGTGATTTCATCCATCTGTTTATATTCTTCTGGGCAAAGCAGTCTTCCATGAGTGCTTTTATAAACATCACTGCCTTTGACGGCTAAAAGTTGGTAGGCAGGCGGATTCTCATTGTAGAGAGGTAGATCATCGGTTGAAAATCGTAGGTTGTGGTACTTGGGCAGATAATTCCGGGCATTATTGCAGGGGAATTCCGTTATCCCTGAAGGATTCTTCTGATGACGGTGATCGAGACGAGGGGTGCGATAATATCGCGTAACTAATGCCATAGTTCGGGTAAGTTTTCCTGATGGGGTCGGTGTTCTAGGAGCGTGTTGGAAGGGAAGATATTGTATGTGGGTATAGACGGTTTTTTCTTTAAGGGCTATAGTATATCGAGAGAGTGTAGAGCAATTCCGTTTTGTATAGTGGTAGTTTTGTTTCAAGACGTGGCGGTTTCTGTATCGCGTCATGGTTCAGAGGTGTCGACGTTGTTGATATTCTGATAGGATGTCCGTGGCATTTGCAAGATTGTGAGCGGGTTCCCAAGAGTTATTGTTCGATCCGTAACCTTTCCATTTAACTAGATAGTGGTAGCCTGCGCCTCGTTTCCTATGGGCTAGAATTGCCTCTACTTCGAATTCCTCTTGTCCATTTACGAGATCAGGGGGTGGTTTCATATAATTTGGGCCGTGAGCAGTCGTTTCCTTGTACGGGGTAAGGAGTGATGCATGAAACACGGGGTGAATGCGCCATTGTTTCGGGAGTTTCAATTTGTACATTACTGGTCCCATTACTTGTTCGATTTCGAAGGGTCCTTCTCGTTTTGGTGCTAGCTTTCTGGACGGATATGGTATGTGAAGATTTTGGTTCTCAAGCCATACTTTGGTACCCTTTTCGAGTCGTGTTGATTTGTCCTTGCGTCGTCTTGCCACTAGTTGTCTTGCTAGCTCATGTGCTGCTAGCGCTTCTTCCCTGGCTTTCCTTAAGAACTGAAGGCGCTCCTCTGCTGCTGGTGTGGTCATTCGCGTAGTAGCTGTGGGAAGCGCAACAGGGTCCGTTCCATACATTAGTCTGAATGGAGAAGTTTTGATCGTGTCATGATGTCAGTTATTGTGAGCAAACTCGGCTATTGGGAGAAGCGGTTTCCATAGATGTGGTTCATTGGAACAGAACATTCGGAGATAGACTTCCAGTTCCTGGTTGACTCGTTCTGTTTCTCCATCAGTCTGAGGATGATAGGCTGTGCTCATTCTATGGTCGATTCCTAGTGCTTTTCGTATTTCTTGAAATACTTTTGCGGAGAACTGTGGTCCTCGATCTGAAATTAAGACATCTGGTAGTCCAAACTGTTTGAAAATTTCGGAGACATAGAGTTCTGCTGTGCCTAAAGCGTCGATTGTCTTCTTGCAAGGTGTGAAAATTACCCCTTTTGTAAGACCGTGGTCCACCGTGACCAGGATCGAGTCAAAGCCATCAGAAAGGGGTAAGTCAGTAATGAAATCAAGGGTTACTTGTTGAAATGGGTGGGTAGCTTTCGATGGAATTGGGTGAAGAGCTGGTACATTAGGGTGTGTGTTAATCTTCATCTGTTGGCAGAGGGTGCAGCCTTCTATCCATTCTCTGACATGTTTGAACATTCCGGGCCATCAGTAGTCACGTTTAAGGAGTTCAAGAGTCTTTAATCGTCCGGGGTGACCAGATGATCGTGCTTCATGTGTTTCTTTAATCAATCTGGTTCGTAATCCGTCCTGATCGGGGATATAGGTTTTCCCAAGATAGTGAACAATGCCATTTGTATAAGACCAATCCTGTATGTTCGATTTGATCGGTGGAGCGCGATGTGCGGTGATAACCTCAATTAGAATTCGTCCAAAATCATCTTTTGACATTGCCTTCTGAATTTCCGTGGCCAGATCTTCTGCAATAAGACAAATAAAACGATCATCCGGTAGGACTATGACATCCTCTTGTAATTCACTGTTTCCCATGTGATCGGGGCGTCGGGATAGGGCATCCGCTTCAAACATTTTCGTGCCGGGGACATGTTCAATACGTAGGTCAAATTCGGATAATAGGGATGACCATCTAGCTTGTCTGGGTGTTAAGCGTTGGGCCGTTCGATAATAAGACAAATTCTTATGGTCGCAGTGCACTATAGTAGTGTGGGGTGATCCGTGCAGTAGATGTCGCCAAGTCATCAATCCTTTGATAATTGCCACGAGTTCTCGATCATAGATCTGGTAATTCTGTTCCATTTGTGTTAACGCATGTGAAATAAATCCACAGGGGTGCAGAGATCCTGTTTCATCTGCTTGTTTCAGTACTGCTCCTATTGCCTTATTTGATGCATCGGTTTGGAGGATAAAGGGTCGAGTAGGATCCAGCATTAATAATACTGGCATAGATGCGAATCGTTTCTTTAGTATTTCAAAAGCATTGTTTCGTTCTGTAGTCCAGTCAAATGGTTCAGCTTTCTTAGTGAGGTCGGTGAGCGGTTTAGCGATTGCAGCAAAGTTTCCAATGAAATGTTGGTAAAAATTCCCAAATCCGAGGAAGGATCGGACCTGTTTGACCGTGGTAGGGACTGGCCAATCGGCGATCCCAGCTAGCTTTATTGGGTCCATCTGAATGCGTCCAGGGGTAATGATCATTCCTAAGAATTCAACTTCCTGTGTGGCGAACTTGCATTTTTCTAATTTCAGGAATAGATCATTATCTTGTAACCGTTGTAAAATCCGTTTTGTCCGCTCCTCCAGTTGTTCCAGTGATTCTGCGCAAATTAGCATGTCATCCATGTAGATGACTAACCATCCTTCGTTGATCATATCCTTAAAGTATTCGTTCATCATAGTTTGGAAGGTTGACGGCAAATTGCATAATCCAAAGAACATCACTGTAGGTTCATAGAGTCCTCGATTAGTGATAAAGGCCACTTTCCATTCATCTCCCTTTTTGATGCGAACATTGTTGTATCCCCATCGGAGGTCCAGTTTGGTGAAGTACTTGGCGCCTCGTAGTTTAGTCATGAGATCAGAAACTAAGGGAAGGGGATATGCATTTTTGACGGTCCATTCATTGAGATATCGATAGTCCTGACAGGGTCGGAGTGCTCTGCTTTCTTTCTTTGCTACAAAGAAGAACGGTGATGCCTGCGGTGATGTAGATGGTTTAATGTATCCTTTCTTGAGCTGTTCATCAATCCATTCGTCCAGCAGTCCTTGTTCTTTGACGGATAGAGGATAGAGTTTACTAGCCTTCGGAACAAAGCCTTCTTTCGTGTTGATTGCATGATCCCACGGTCGACTGGATGGGAAGCGTTCTGATGCCTTTTTGTCAAAGATGGTACGCCATTCCTCATATTCTGTCGGTAGAGTGGTAGATGGTTTGTCTTTCTTTAACCTATGTTCTAATTCCTGTGATGCCGATGTTTTAACTCTGATCCAGTAGTCGTCTTCACCCCATTGCTGGGAGTCAAGGGCTAGCTGCCAAATTGCTTTTGGCGGTGTGTCCAGATCTTCAATTTTCAGAGTTTTCTCTCGCCAATTGATAATCGGGTTATTCTCTTCCAACCAAGGTATCCCTAGGATCATCCATTGATTGCCTAGTTTAGTGATCCAGAACCAATTGATAAACTGTTGTCCTTCGATCGTATAGCATATCTTGGTTCGATGTGTGATCATTCCTTTCGCATTTACTGTTCCATCTGCGTTTCTGACTTTAATTGGTTTCTTAAGTCGTTCTTTCCTGAGCTCTTTTACTGTTCCTTCGTCTACAAAATTCCCTTCTGCTCCACAATCGATTAGGGCAGATGTTCCAGCGGGTAAGTCAGTCGATTTGATAGTTAATGAAATGCGCTTGTCATTGTTGGATAATACTATTACAGAATCAAGCGCTAACTGTTCAGATCTCGATAATAAGGAAGGGCCAACTGCTGAGTGACGCTTCCTAACTAAAAACCCTCGTTTTCAAATTCGTTTAAGAGGGCATTCTTTTCTTCAGTAGACATTGCTGAAAAGATGGCTCTAATTTTCTTTGCTGGTTCGTCCTCTTCCTTCTGTTGTTCCTCAGTGACGGAACGGACAGCCTTATTCTGATAAGAAGACCTGGATGAAGACGCGTCGTTGCGTTTCGGGCAGTTCCTGGAGATGTGTCCCTGTGTTCCACATCTGAAACACTTGCCAGTCTTTCGGTATTCCTCCTTTTGATCATCTGTCAATTGGCTAGGGATCGTGGTATTTATAGTTCTGATTGTTCCAGATCGGTTGTTATTGTTTCGATTGAAACGTGTTCCAGATCCATCATTGGTTCTCCTGTTCCCCTGTCCCGTCATGTCCCAAGCGTTATGGTGATCCTCAGCCTTATCATAGGCTTCTTGCATTGTCTTGATCTTTCTTTGGTCCTGTAAGATCGTTCTAGCAAGTTCTACTGGTAGTCCTTTAACAAATGCCTGCAACTGAGCGGGTATTCCAGTGAGTCCAGAGGTTCCTATGTCCATGCGAAATTTTCTGATGTATTCTGGGACTGAAACGCCGTTTCCAACTCTTAATTTGGATAGATTGTTCAGAGCTCGAAGGGTGCTGTTGACTTCTCCCCAGTCATTGATGAAACGTGTTTCAAATGCTTCGTAGTCATTCCATTTGAACGTGGCTGTGGCACTGCTTCTGTTGTCATTCAATTCGCTTCGGATAATAGTTTTCCAGTCATCTAGTTCAGGTCCCATGCATGCAAGCGCATATCTGACTTTCTTCTCATCTTTTCCTTCATAGTTCTGTTCATTGAGGGTAAAGTAGTCCTCAAGCTGTCCTAAAAATGACCTTGCTTCGATTCGTTTGCCTGTAAAGGGTCGTATAGGCTGCGGTTTGATATCTCCTTTAGAGCTAGCACTGGTTTCAGATGCCATTCTTGGTTCAGGAGTGATTGGTGGTTCGGGGTTAATTGGTGGTTCAGGGGTTGGTGTTCTGGTGATCGGTTTCGGTTCTGGAGTAGGGGTTCTACTCGGGGTTCTAGGTTTCGGAGATGGGGGTGGTCCTTGTTTCGAGTAATCTGTAACAAACGGGTTTTCCTCAAGCTTGGCTTGTTCAATTCGTAGTAATTCCTCCCACTCTGCTAAAAGGCTAGCTGTGATTCCGTGTCGGTTGCTGTCTCTAAAGAATCTTCTGTAGAGAGTCCTTCCTGGGTCGTTTTCTGGTTCCTTGACAAGGTAGAGCGGTTCTCCTTGTATTTCACTACCCCAGTCTAGGTAGATTTGATCGGGTAAATCGAATTCAGATACTCCTGAATAGAAGTCTCCTGAAAAGTATTCGTTTGGGACTGGTTCGTTTTGTTTCCGTCCTTCTGTAACAAAGTACCAGGTTTGTTGATAGAGAAAAACTTCTCGTCGTTCAAGGTAGTATTTCCCCTTATAGGTGACGGATCCGTTCGGGGGTCGTTCCTGAGAGCTGCGGGTCTCAATGGTGTCGGCTAGGGATGATACCTTGAGCTAGTCCTGAGTTCCAACTTATGTTATGGTCGATGTCCACAACGTCGTTCAGCGTCCAAGTCTGCAGCGACAAACAGAGTCTCGGTCTGTTCCCAATCACTGGACGAGGGTTCTAGGCACTAAGTCTGACGATGACAAAGGCTAGAGAGAGAGCGAGGAGAGTGGTTGAGGCGACGAGCAAAAGAGCGTTCAAGTTATGGATAAGATTCGACTAAGTTGGAACTAAAGAACTACGGTACATGAGAGGGGTTTATATACGTTAAGAGAACAATAAGAATATAAGGGGAAAGGGCATAGCTATCTAAGAAAGGAAAGATGAAGGTAGCTACCAAAGGAGATAACGTCCAAGCATAACTATGGGTTTGTAACAAGTAAATGTAGTCCGTTAACAAAGGGAAAAGAGAATTGTAACAGCGATCTTGATCCAAACGATGCAGGGTTTAGTTCATCAGAAGGAGAATCTACTTCCTCATCATCATCATCACACTCTACCAACTCTATCACAGAGGAACCACATCAGTGGGAAGCAGCACCGTTTCCCATCCTAGTACCAAATCCAGCCACGCTAAATCCTAACTTACTATTCAACTCCGACGCCAATTTCATCGGAGAACCCGCACCACCATTTTTATCACCACCACCCCCGCTTACACCATCACCTACATCGCCACCGCCAAACTATCACAGTATGGCGGCGCCCCAAGAAATGACATCAGCAGAATTGCTGAACCTCCTCAATGCGCAAGCTGCAACAATCCAAGCCCTCCAAAACCAGCTGACACAGCTACAAACAAACGCTGCACAAGCCGCCGCGGCAGCAGCAGCACACACTCCTCCCCCCGCGAACATTGTCAACATACCGCCAGGGACGGTATTCAATATTCCCGGGACCGGAAACAGCAGAGCATCTAGAATAGATGTAGCCAAACCTCCGGTCTTCTCTGGAAAGATGTCCGAAGTGACAAATTTCATAAATGCATGCAGGTTGTACATTCAATTGAAGATGCCGGAATCTGACGAGGAGGAACGGATCTTATTGATCATATCGTACATGACGGAAGGCTTTGCCACAGATTGGAAGGACAATCTGTTGGAGCAGATGGCCAACGATGAAGAAGGAATTCCGCAAACGGCGGAACAATTGTTTAGGCAGATCAGAAGGGACTTTGGTGACACTGATGAACAGTCATCAAAGATCTCGGAGATGCGGACCATGATGCAAGGGTCCAGCACATGCGAGGAACACGTACAAAAGTTTAAAAAGGTATCACGAGGCACTGGGTACCTGGGAAGAGCTCTTATTGAAGAGTTCAAACAAAGTTTGAATACCGGACTCCGAAAAAGGATAATGGAGGCCGACGAAGTACCTGAGACTATTGAAGGATGGTATCAGAAAGCAGTAAGATTGGATCGCCAGTGGAGACAGGCGAAAGCCGAGGAGAAGTATTACTCCTCGCGGACCAGTAACTCCGCCAACAGGAGTGAAGGAGCATCCAAAGGCCTGGATACGGCGAAGCCGGTAGCCCCTGCCCAGCCAAAACCCCGATGGAAATTCAGATCGGGATCGGGATCAGCGAGTCAGGGACAATTGGGAGCTGGAGCCTCTGGGAGTTCAAGTAGTATGGCAAATCAGCCGGACCCTAACGCAATGGATGTCGATCAAAATCAAAGACCGCCTCTCAGATGTCACAAATGCGGCAAGATCGGACACATTTCCAGAAACTGCAGATCAGGACTAGATATTCGCACTATGACGTTTGACAAAATGAAGGAGTACTTCCAGAAAGGAGAAGAGAATTTAAAAAAGGAAGAGAGTCAGTAGGTCCCATACTAGACTCTCGAAATAGATACGCTGTACTAGATAGATTAGATAGTGCACAGCCCTTTGATATAGCGCCTAGCACTGACTGGGTTGATGCAAGGACCATCTCGGAAGTCTCAAAGACTTCTGGGACGTCCCTGCAAGAGGCGAACTCCCAGGTGAAACACCGTGATATAGTGCACGGTGCTGAAAGTGTCACTCCCAAGGAGCGCAGCAGGGCGGTACAACCTGTGCTTAATTCCTTGTTACAAAATACAGTAGTACAAGTATCTACAAAGGGACAAAAAGACTCAAAAGGGAATCAGCATGATATAGCGCCAAGTGCTGAAACTGCTTGTCCAAAAAGAATGTTGAAAAAACCAGAAAAGGAATTTCTAGTTAGGTCAATAGGACGGAAGGATGAGATCTTGATGGAGATTGGGTTGGAAAGGTTGGACACACATGAACAAACTCAGCAAATCGCGTTGCTTGACTCAGGAGCAACAGGACTGTTCATGCATACTGCATACGCAAAGAGGATGGGCTTCAAATTAATACCCTTGGAACGCCCCATTCAAGTTCGGAATGTGGACGGAACAAACAACAAAGGAGGAATGATCACCCATGAGGTCGATCTCCTCTTATCTTATCAAGGGCACAAAGAGCGGGCCACCTTTGAAATTTGCGAGCTAGGAAAAACCAACGTAATCATTGGGTCTACATGGTTATGAAAACACAACCCTGAAATCAATTGGGAGACCGGTCAAGTCAAATTGACACGTTGTCCACGGAGCTGTGGACATAGGCAAAGGGAGTGGACCAAGAAGCGGGAGCAAAAGGTCCGATCAGCGGAACACTGGCGTATTCTAGAATATCTGTGGGAACAGGAGAAGGAATTAGACTTCGCGCACTGGCTCGAAGAAAAAGAGGAGAGTGAGAAGCATCTCATGTACATGGAACAAATGAAACACCCAGGTCAATACAAGTATGGGGATAAATATCCATTTTTACCAGTGTTTCCATCATCCGCTGGATCAAAGGCTGGATCAATGAGACATGTACGGGAGTTGGCAAAAATCACAGCAAAAGAGATGGTACCTGAACAATACCATCAATACCTTAAAATCTTCGAGAAAGGAGCATCAGAACGCATGCCGGCGAGAAAGCCTTGGGATCATGCAATTGATACCAAACCTGGCTATCAACCCCGGAAGGGGAAGGTCTACCCACTATCCCCAGATGAGCTGCAAGAAGTACAAAACTTTGTGGACAATCAATTGACAAAAGGGTATATTCGACCCTCTAAATCACCACAAACGTCTCCAGTCTTCTTTGTAAGCAAGAAAGATGGAAAGAAGCGGATGGTTCAGGACTACCAATACCTGAACAAGTGGACGGTTAAGAATAACTATCCACTACCACTTATATCGGAGCTCGTAGATCGAGCAGGCAGTGCCAAATACTTCACTAAGCTAGATCTTAGATGGGGTTATAATAACGTACGGATTAAGGAAGGCGACAAATGGAAAGCTGCATTCACTACCCCTGAAGGTTCTTTTGAACCGGTAGTAATGTTCTTTGGGCTGACCAACTCGCCGGCCACCTTCCAAGCAATGATGAATGATATTTTCCGCAATATGATCAACGCAGGAAAAGTCATTGTGTACATTGATGACATACGCATCTTTACTAAAACAAAAGAGGAGCATGATGCAATTGTACAACAAGTCTTGCAACGATTGGAAGAAAATGATCTGTACGTAAAACCAGAAAAATGCGTGTGGTGCGTGGAAGAAGTTGAATTCTTGGGTGTTGTTTTAGGACCCAAGGGAATTCAAATGGATACAAAGAAGGTCAAAGCTATTATTAGCTGGCCCACCCCTTCTTGTGTCAAGGATGTACAAAGGTTCTTAGGCCTAGCCAATTACTATAGGCGCTTTGTACAAGACTTTGCCAAAATCGCACGACCACTACATGACCTGGTCAGAAAAGAAAAAACATGGGAATGGACGAAGGTCCAGGAAAAGGCTTTCCAAAGCCTGAAAAAGATATTTACAGAGCAACCCTTACTAGTTGCCCCGGATTCAGATAGGAAATTCAGGGTGGAGTCAGATGCATCGGATTACACTACGGGTGGCGTCTTATCTATGCTCTGCAAGGACGACAAATGGAGGCCTGTGGCCTATCTATCAAAGTTGCTCAATGATACTGAGCGCAATTATGACGTCCATGATAAAGAAATGCTAGGTATCATGCGTTGCCTGGAAACATGGCGTCACTATCTAGAAGGAGCACGTGAACAGTTCGAGATATGGACTGATCACAAGAACCTCGAGTACTTTATGAGTGCAAAGAAGTTGAATCGCAGGCAAGCCAGGTGGGCTTTGTACCTCAGCCGGTTTAATTTCGTGTTGCATCATAAAGCTGGTGTTACTATGGGAAAGGCTGATTCTCTGTCCAGGAGGCCAGACCATAAAAAGGGGGTGGATGATGACAACAAGGACATCACGCTCCTCAAACCGGACTTTTTCAAGATCGCTGCACTGCATCATGGTCACGTATTTATTCATAGCTCAGAAAAAGAATTACTAAACAAAATCCGACACTCTGAAGCACGTGACGAAGCAGTAGTAAAGGCAATAGAAGCCATGAAAAAGGCTGGTGTTAAAACACTAAACGCTTGAGAATGGGAGATAGAGCAGGGACTAATCCTCTGGCAAGGAAAAGTCTATGTACCTAAAGATGAGAAACTGCGGATGGAGATAGTTTGCTTACATCATGACACGCCCATTGCAGGACATGGAGGACAATGGAAGACGATTGAACTCGTCACGAGAAACTACTGGTGGCCTGGAATCACCAGATTTATTAAAAAATATGTTAGTGGATGTGACAAGTGCCAGTGTTACAACTCTCTTTTCCCTTTGTTAATGGACTACATTTTACTTGTTACAAACTCATAGTTACGCCTTGGACGTTATCTCCTTTCATAGCTACCTTCATCTTTCCTTTCTCAGATAGCTATGCACTTTCCCCTTATATTCTTATTGTTCTCTTAACGTATATAAACCCTTCTCATGTACAGTAGTTCTTTAGTTCCAACTTAGTCGAATCATATCCATAACTTGAACGATCTTTTGCTCGTCGCCTCAACCGCTCTCCTCGCTCTCTCTCTAGCCTTCGTCATCGTCAGACTTAGTGCCTAGAACCCTTGTCCAGTGATTGGGAACAGACCGAGACTCTGTTTGTCGCTGTAGACTTGGACGCTGAACGACGTTGTGGACATCGACTGTAACATAAGTTGGAACTCAGGACTAGCTCAGGGTATCATCCCTAGCCGACACCATTGAGACCCGCAGCTCTCAGGAACGACCCCCGAACGGATCCGTCACCTATAAGGGGAAAACCTACTTCAGACGACGAGAAGTTTTTTCCTACCAACGAACCTGGTACTTTGTTACAGAAGGACGGAAACGGAACGAACCAGTCCCAGACCAATACTTTTCAGGAGACTTTTACTCAGGAGCCTTCGAATTCGACTTACCCGATCAAATCTACCTAGACTGGGGTAGTGAAGTACAAGGAGAACCGCTCTACCTTGTTAAGGAACCGGAAAACGAACCATTTAGAACCCTCTATAGGAAATTCTTTGGAGACAACGACCGATACGGAATTGCAGCTAATCTTTTAGCAGAGTGGGAGGAATTACTACGAATTGAACAAGCCAAGCTTGAGGAAAACCCGTTTGATACAGATTACTCGAAACAAGGACCACCCCCATCTCCGAAACCCAGAACCCCGAGCAGAACCCCGAGCAGAACCCCTACTCCGGAACCGAAACCGATCACCAGAACACCTACCCCTGAACCACCAATTAACCCCGAACCACCGATCACTCCTGAACCAAGAATGGCGTCTGAAACAAGTACAGGCTCTAAAGGAGATATCAAACCGCAGCCGATACGCCCCTTTACAGGTAAACGAATCGAAGCAAGATCATTTTTAGGACAGCTTGAGGATTACTTTACCCTCAACGAACAGAACTATGAAGGAAAAGACGAAAAGAAAGTTAGGTATGCGCTTGCATGCATGGGACCAGAATTAGACGACTGGAAAGCTATTATCCGAAGCGAGTTGAATGACAACAGAGGCAGTACCACAGCCACGTTCAAATGGAGCAACTACGACGCATTTGAAACACGTTTCATCAGTGACTGGGGAGAAGTCAACAGCGCCCTTCGAGCCTTGAACAATTTATCCAAATTAAGAGTTGGAAATGGCGTTTCAGTCCCAGAGTACATCAGAAAATTTCGCATGGACATAGGAACCTCTGGACTCACTGGAATACCCGCTCAGTTGCAAGCATTTGTCAAAGGACTACCGTTAGAACTTGCTAGAACGATCTTACAGGACCAAAGGAAGATCAAGACGATGCAAGAAGCCTATGATAAGGCCGAGGATCACCATAACGCTTGGGACATGACAGGACAAGGAAACAGGAGAACCAATGATGGATCTGGAACACGTTTCAATCGAAACAATAACAACCGATCTGGAACAATCAGAGCTATAAATACCACAATCCCTAGCCGATTAACAGACGATCAAAAAGAAGAATACTGAAAGACTGGCAAGTGTTTCAGATGTGGAACACAGGGACACATCTCCAGGAACTGCCCGAAACGCAATGATGCGTCTTCATCCAGGTCTTCTTACCAGAATAAAGCAGTCCGTTCCGTCACTGAGGAACAACAGAAGGAAGAGGACGAACCAGCAAAGAAAATTAGAGCCATCTTTTCAGCAATGTCTACTGAAGAGAAGAATGCCCTCCTAAACGAATTCGAGAATGAGGGTTTTTAGTTAGGAAGCGTCACTCAGCGGTTGGCCCTTCCTTATTATCGAGATCTGAACAGTTAGCGCTTGATTCTGTAATAGTATTATCCAACAATGACAAGCGCATTTCATTAACTATCAAATCGACCGATTTACCCGCTGGAACATCTGCCCTAATCGATTGTGGAGCAGAAGGAAACTTTGTAGACGAAGGAGCAGTGAAGGAGCTCAGGAAAGAACGACTTAAGAAACCAATCAAGGTTAGGAACGCAGATGGAACAGTAAATGTGAAAGGAATGATCACACATCGAACCAAGATATGCTACATGATCGAAGGACAGCAATTTATCAATTGGTTCTGGATCACTAAGCTAGGCGATCAACGAATGATTCTAGGAATACCATGGTTAGAAGAAAATAACCCGATCATCAACTGGCGAGAAAAATCTCTGAAAATTGGAGATCTGGACACGTCGTCAAAAGCAATCTGGCAGCTAGCCCTCGATTCCCAGCAATGGGGTGAAGATGACTACTGGATTAGAGTTAAGACGTCCGCATCACAAGAACTAGAGCATAGGCTAAAGAAAGACGAACCATCCACCACATTACCTACGAAATATGAGCAATGGCGCACTATCTTTGATAAAAAGGCATCAGAACGCTTCCCATCCAGTCGACCATGGGATCACGCAATCAACACAAAGGAAGGCTTTGTTCCAAAAGCTAGTAAACTTTATCCTCTGTCGGTCAAGGAACAAGGGCTGTTAGACGAATGGATTGATGAACAACTCAAGAAAGGATACATTAAACCATCCACATCACCACAGGCGTCACCGTTCTTCTTTGTAGCAAAAAAGGAAAGTGGAGCACTTCGACCCTGTCAGGATTACCGATACTTGAATGAATGGACCGTCAAAAACGCATATCCCCTTCCCCTTGTTTCCGATCTCATGACTAAGTTACGAGGCGCCAAATATTTCACCAAATTAGACCTCCGATGGGGATACAACAATGTTCGCATCAAGAAGGGAGACGAATGGAAAGCAGCCTTTATCACTAATCGGGGACTCTATGAACCAACAGTAATGTTCTTTGGATTATGCAACTCGCCGTCAACCTTTCAAACCATGATGAACGAATACTTTAGGGACATGATCAACAAAGGATGGCTGATCATTTACATGGACGACATGTTAATCTGCGCAGAAACATTAGAGCAACTGGAGGAGCGGACAAGACGAATTTTACAACGGCTACAAGATAACGATCTATTCCTGAAACTTGAAAAATGCAAGTTCGCCACGCAGGAAGTCGAATTCCTAGGAATGATCATCACCCCTGGACGCATTCAGATGGACCCGATAAAGTTAGCAGGGATAGCCGATTGGCCAATCCCTACCACTGTCAAACAAGTCCGATCATTCCTCGGATTTGGGAACTTTTACCGACGTTTCATTGGAAATTTTGCTGCCATCGCTAAACCACTTACCGACCTCACTAAGAAAACAGAACCATTTGACTGGACCACTGAACGGCACAACGCTTTTGAAATTCTAAAGAAACGATTTGCATCTATGCCAGTATTATTAATGCCAGATCCTACTCGACCCTTTATCCTCCAAACCGATGCATCAAATAAGGCAATAGGAGCAGTCTTGAAACAAGCAGATGAAACAGGATCTTTACACCCCTGCGGATTTATCTCGCACGCATTAACACAAACGGAGCAGAATTACCAGATCTATGATCGGGAACTCTTGGCAATTATCAAAGGATTGATGACCTGGCGACATTTGTTACACGGATCACCCCACACCACTGTAGTCCACTGCGACCACAAGAATCTATCCTACTACCGAACCGCCCAACGCTTAACGCCCAGGCAAGCTAGATGGTCATCCTTATTATCAGAATTTGATCTACGCATCGAGCATGTCCCTGGCACGAAAATGTTTGAAGCAGATGCCCTCTCCCGACGCCCTGATCATATGGGAAATAATGAATTACAAGAAGACGTCATAGTCCTACCAGAGGATCGCTTTATTCGCCTTATTGCCGAAGATCTAGCCACAGAGATTCAGAAAGCAATGTCAAAAGACGATTTCGGACGCATTCTAATAGAAGTTATCACCACGCACCATGCCCCACCGATCAAATCGAACATACAAGATTGGTCTTATACCAATGGCATTATTCACTATCTTGGCAAAACCTACATCCCTGACCAAGACGGATTACGAACTAGATTGATTAAGGAAACGCACGAAGCACGATCATCAGGTCACCCTGGACGATTAAAGACCCTTGAACTCCTCAAGCATGATTACTGGTGGCCCGGAATGTTCAAACATGTCAGGGAATGGATAGAAGGATGCGCTCTCTGTCAGCAGATGAAGATTAACACACATCCGAATGTACCAGCCCTTCACCCAATTTCGTCGAAAGCAACCCGCCCCTTTCAGCAAGTAACCCTTGATTTCATCACTGATCTACCCCTTTCCGATGGCTTTGACTCAATCCTGGTCACGGTGGACCATGGTCTTACAAAGGGGGTAATTTTCACACCTTGCAAGAAGACAATCGACGCTTTAGGCACAGCAGAACTCTACGTCTCTGAAATTTTCAAACGATTTGGCCTACCAGATGTCTTAATTTCAGATCAAGGACCACAGTTCTCTGCAAAAGTATTTCAAGAAATACGAAAAGCATTAGGAATTGACCACAGAATGAGTACAGCATATCATCCTCAGACTGATGGAGAAACAGAACGAGTTAATCAAGAACTAGAAGTCTACCTTCGAATGTTCTGCTCCAATGAACCGCATCTATGGAAACCACTTCTCCCAATAGCCGAGTTTGCTCACAATAACCGACATCATGACACTATCAAAACTTCCCCATTCAGACTAATGTATGGAACGGACCCTGTTGCGCTTCCCACAGCTACTACACGAATGACCACACCAGCAGCAGAAGAGCGCCTTCAGTTCCTAAGGAAAGCCAGAGAAGAAGCACTAGCAGCACATGAACTAGCAAGACAACTAGTGGCAAGACGACGCAAGGACAGAGCAATACGATTTGAAAAGGGTACCAAAGTATGGCTTGAGAACCGAAATCTTCACATACCATATCAGTCTAGAAAGCTAGCACCAAAACGGGAAGGACCCTTCGAAATCGAACAAGTGATGGGACCAGTGACATACAAATTGAAACTTCCGAAACAATGGCGCATTCACCCCGTGTTTCATGTGTCACTCCTTACCCCGTATAGGGAAACAACTGCGCACGGGCCGAATTATGTGAAACCACCCCCTGATCTCGTAAATGGACAAGAGGAATTCGAGGTAGAGGCAATTCTAGCTCATAGGAAACGAGGCGCAGGCTACCATTACCTGGTTAAATGGAAAGGCTATGGATCGAATGATAATTCTTGGGAACCCGCCCGCAATCTTGCAAACGCCACTGATATCTTGTCTGAATATCAACAACGTCGACACCTCTGAACCATGACGCGATACAGAAACCGCCACATCCTGAAACAAAACTACCACTATACGAAACGGAACTGCTCAACACTCTCTCGATACACTATAGCTCTTAAAGAAAAGACCGTCTATACCCACATACAATACCTCCCTTTACAACATGCTCCTAGAGCACCGAACCCACCAGGAAAACTCACCCGACCCGTGGCGCTAGTCACACGATACTATCGCACCCCTAGACTCGATCACCGTCACCAAAAGAATCCTTCAGGAACAACAGAGTTCCCCTGCAGGGATATCCAGAATTATCTTCCCAAGTACCACGACTTACGATTCTCAGCCGACGATCTACCCCCCTACAACAACGATCCACCTACATATCAACTTCGAGCCATCAGAAACAGTGACGTTTATAAAAGCGCCCATGGAAGACTACTATGTCCAGAAGAATACAAACAGATGGATGAAATCACTAAACAAATACGGGAGTGTAGCGCACAAATCTGGTTAATCAGCCGAAGAATCAGGATACCAGGAAGACCTCTCATTCTCATGGAAGACATCCTTGACGATCTCGATTATCTGTCTACCGCCATGGCAGGGGTAATAGTGGACATTATTAGGCGAATTAGAAAATTCTTGATCACCCCAACAACGGAACCAGGGATCGAACATCTAAATGCACTAACCAGGTTCATCAGAGAGGAACGAGAACTCCTCACCGACCCTGCAATCGAAGATCCACTAAATACAGAAAATTGGCCTTCTGACGCGGAAATCAGTTACTTGGCATCCGTATAAATTTTCAAGTATCACTGCTTAACACTCAACCTACCTCGTAACAAGAAACCATGTTCACTTTCTTCGCCCTTGCCACCTACTTCATTGCTTTGGCACTTCTCTCCTGCGCCCACTGGCGCATCGACGAAACTGCCGCCGCCTTTTCACCCTTCCTCGCCGTCCCAGACCTCCCACTAGAGGTCTTCATTGAAAACACCACGGTCATCCAGTTCGAGGATGACGACCTCCATATCCACCCAGCCGACCTCCTTCCCCAGGTATACCCGGACGATCACCACCTCCCACACTTTGCCCAATTTGTTAAAAGAAATACCACGCTCACCGTCGTCGCCGACGCCCTCGCCGCCGCCACATGTTCCATCACCAACCTCTCCTCCGCCACTGACAATCTCGCCGCACTCACCCTCACCATTGACCCTCACGAAATGACCTACGAGGAACGCGATTCATTCTTACGAAACGCCCAAAACCTGCATCGCGCCGCCGAAGCGCTCAAATGGAAGGTAGAGACCTCCACAAAAGAATTGGATAATGCCGTCAAGTGGGCCGAGTCCAGAACGGACCATGGCTGGACAACGTCTGGCTGGTAGAAGTCGGTGACTTCTCGCATACAAAGGGGGTAATGTTACAACTCTCTTTTCCCTTTGTTAATGGACTACATTTTACTTGTTACAAACTCATAGTTACGCCTTGGACGTTATCTCCTTTCATAGCTACCTTCATCTTTCCTTTCTCAGATAGCTATGCGCTTTCCCCTTATATTCTTATTGTTCTCTTAACGTATATAAACCCTTCTCATGTACAGTAGTTCTTTAGTTCCAACTTAGTCGAATCATATCCATAACTTGAACGATCTTTTGCTCGTCGCCTCAACCGCTCTCCTCGCTCTCTCTCTAGCCTTCGTCATCGTCAGACTTAGTGCCTAGAACCCTTGTCCAGTGATTGGGAACAGACCGAGACTCTGTTTGTCGCTGTAGACTTGGACGCTGAACGACGTTGTGGACATCGACTGTAACAGCCAGCGGAATAAGAATTTCCCAGAGCCGCCTGCTGGAAAGTTAATGCCAAATTCAGCACCAGCAAAGCCCTGGACACATATTTCCACCGACTTTATCACAAAATTGCCAGAATCACATGGTCATAATGTGATTTTAGTAGTTTGTGACAGAATGTCAAAAATGGCGCATTTCATCCCCACATCAGAAGAGACATCGGCGCAGGGATTAGCCACATTATTCAGGGATCATGTTTGGAAACTTCATGGACTCCCTGAATCTATAATCTCAGATCGCGGCCCACAGTTTGCCACACAAATGATGAAGGAGCTGAATCAAATGTTGGGCATTAGCACGGATTTGTCCACAGCATTCCATCCACAGATGGATGGACAAACAGAATGAATGAACCAGGACTTAGAACAGTACCTGAGGATTTTCGTAGATCATAGACAGGAAACATGGTCTGGATGGTTAGCCATCGCTGAATTTAGCTACAACAACAAAATTCAGGCATCTACCAAACAGACTCCGTTCTTTGTCAACTATGGCAAACATCCCAGAATGGGAATTGAGCCCAGAAGAGAAGGAAGTCACCCGGCAGCATTGGATTTCGCTCAGAAAATGAAAGAAATCCATGAGGAAACTCAGGCAGCCTTGTTAAAATCACAAGGCAACATGAAACTGTAAGAGGATAGACACTGGTCAGACGCACCCGAGTACAAAGTTGGAGACAAAGTCTGGTTGTCAACAAAGGATTTAAGGTTGACAGGACAACCAACTAGGAAATTGGTGGAAAGATGGATTGGGCCATACCCAATCAAGAAAATAGTGTCACCAAATGCAGTAGAGTTGGACTTACCCTTCTCACAACAAATCCACCCTGTAGTAAATGTTTCACAAATCCGCCCCTGGAAACGACCAATGAAAGGGCAAAAAGCACAACCCCCACCACCAATAGAAATAGACGGTGAAAAAGAATATGAAGTGGAAGAGATAATCGATGTACGACTAAAGAGAAACAAAATGGAGTACTTAGTCAGGGGGAAAGGATACACCGCTGAGCACAACTCCTGGGAACCATTGAACAATCTACAAAACGCAAAAAGAAAAATAAAAAACTTTTACGACAAAAACCCTGGAGCCATCAGAAGGCTTGACAAAGCAACCTTTAACGGGTTGACTTTCAGACCATACGAAAACTTCACCCAATCCTCAGACAAAATAGTGTCCAAAATCGATGTTAATGCAGTAGCACCAGCTGCCAAATGGGAACAAAACTGGCAAAAATGGAAAGGAAGTAAGGGTCTAGACACCCTTACAGAACCAGGAGACATGGAAGGGCCATGTCAATGCAACATGTGCCTACGTCAATCGCATGATATAGCGCCTCGCGCTGAAACGATTGAAGACCTCACCCCACCATCCCGTCCACTTTCACCCATCATCGAAGAAATAGAGGAACCATCCGTGATAGAGTGCAATGCGCTGAAAGATGAGGATGAAGTTTGAATTTGTCTGGAAGCCAAATCCTAAAAAGGGGGGTACTGTCATGACCGACTGAAAAGCTTCAGCTTTTTCACCAAAGTCATTTTCATTTTATTATTTATTTTCTTCATATTATATAAACCCATGCTGACTAAGCAGGCGCCTATCGCTTGGCGCTTAGATAAGGTTGTAGATAAGATACCGGAGCTCAGCGCTGATGACTCATTACCATTACTACATGCGCAGTCGTCTTACTCATACCATACTATATTTAGAGTAGGGCTTAGGGTAGTGCACAGACCACCTGTCGTAGTATATAAGGAGTGCAATTCAGCACCCAGAGTCCTCAGTCAAGTTCTCTCGGGTTTCCCCTCCCTCCTCTCCTCCTCCTGTCTTGTTCGCTAGTTGGGGCTCTTAGGCGTCACGCCGAGGGAGTCCTGATATTGTCCAAAAAGGATGTTGAAAAGGGGAGAGAAGGAATTTTTAGTTAGGTCAATAGGATGGAAGGACGAGATCTTAATGGAGATCGGGTTGGAAAGGTTGGACACGCATGAACAAACCCAACAAACTGCGTTGCTCAATTCAGGGGCAACAGGGCTGTTCATGCATGTGGCATATGCAAAAAAGATGGGCTTCAAATGATACCCTTGGAATGTCCCATTCAAGTTCGGAATGTGGACGGAACAAACAATGAAGGAGGAATGATCACCCACGAGGTTGATCTTCTTTTATCTTATCAAGGGCACAAAGAACGGGCCACCTTTGAGATATGTGAGCTGGGAAAGACCAATGTAATCATTGGATCAACATGGTTATGAAAACACAATCCTGAAATCAATTGGGAGACCGGTCAAGTCAAATTGACACGTTGTCCACGGAGCTGTGGACATAGGCAAAGGGAGTGGACCAAGAAGTGGGAGCAAAAGGTCCAATCAGCAGAACACTGGCGTGTTCTAGAGTACCTATGGGAACAGGAAAAGGAATTAGACTTTGCGCATTGGCTCAAAGAGAAAGAGGAAAGTGAGAAGCATCTCACATACATGGAACAGATGAAACATCCAAGCCAATACAAGTATGGGGATAAATACCCATTCTTACCAGTGTTCCCATCGGCATCCGCCAGACCCAAGGCTGGATCAATAAGACATGTACGAGAATTGGCAAAACTCACAGCCAAAGAGATGGTACCTGAACAGTACCACCAATTCCTCAAAATCTTTGAGAAAGGAGCATCGGAGCGCATGCCAGCTAGAAAGCCTTGGGATCATGCAATTGATACCAAACCAGGCTATCAACCCTGGAAAGGAAAAGTCTACCCCCTATCCCCAGATGAGCTTCAAGAAGTATGGAACTTTGTGGATGACCAGCTGGCAAAAGGGTATATCCGACCCTCCAAATCACCACAAACATCACCCATCTTCTTTGTAAGCAAGAAGGATGGAAAGAAGCGGATGGTTCAGGACTATCAATACCTGAACAAGTGGATGGTTAAAAATAATTACCCATTGCCACTTATATCAGAGCTCGTAGACCGAGCAGGGAGCGCGAAATACTTCACTAAGCTAGATCTTAGGTGGGGTTATAATAACATATGGATCAAAGAAGGCAATGAATGGAAAGCAGCATTCACTACCCCTGAAGGTTCTTTTGAACTGGTAGTAATGTTTTTTGGGCTCACCAATTCGCCGGCCACATTCCAAGCAATGATGAATGACATATTCCACGATATGATCAATGCAGGAAAAGTCATTGTGTACATTGACGACATACTCATCTTTACCAAAACAAAAGAAGAACATGACGCAATCATACAGCAAGTCTTGCAATGATTGGAAGAAAATGATCTGTATGTAAAACCAGAAAAATGTGTGTGGTGCGTAGAAGAAGTTGAATTCTTGGGTGTCATCCTAGGACCCAAGGGAATTCAAATGGATACAAAGAAGGTCGAAGCTATTATTAGCTGGCCCACCCCTTCTTGTGTCAAGGATGTACAAAGGTTCTTAGGCCTAGCCAATTACTATAGGCACTTTGTACAGGACTTTGCTAAAATCACACGACCATTACATGATCTGGTTAGAAAAGAAAAAAACATGGGAATGGACGGAGGTCCAAGATAAGGCTTTCCAAAGCCTGAAAAGGATATTCACGGAGCAACCCTTGCTAGTTGCCCCAGATTTGGACAGAAAGTTCAGGGTAGAGTCAGATGCATCGGACTACACTACAGGTGGCGTTTTATCTATGCTCTGTAAAGATGAAAAATGGAGGCCTGTGGCCTATCTATCGAAGTCGCTCAATGATACTGAGCGAAATTATGACGTCCATGATAAAGAAATGTTAGGTATCATGCATTGCCTGGAAACATGGCATCATTACCTGGAAGGAGCACGTGAGCAGTTTGAAATCTGGACTGATCACAAAAACCTCGAGTACTTTATGAGTGCAAAAAAGTTGAATTGCAGACAAGCCAGATGGGCTCTGTACCTTAGTTGGTTTAATTTTGTATTGCATCATAAAGCTGGTATTACTATGGGAAAGGCCGATTCTCTGTCCAGAGACACATCCTTGCATTTTGGGCAGTTCCTGGAGATGTCTCCCTGTGTTCTGCATCTGAAACACTTCCCAGTCTTTTGGTATTCCTCTTTTTTGTCATCTGTCAGTTAACCAGGAGATGTGGTGTTAATAGCTCTGATTGTTCTGGATCAATTATTGTTATGACTGAAACATGTTCCAGACCCATCATTGGTCCTCCTGTTTCCTTGTCCTGTCATATCCCAAGCATTATGGTGATCTTCTTGGTGGTGGTCCTTGTTTTGAGTAATCTGTATCAAATGGGTTTTCCTCGAGCTTGGCTTGTTCAATTCGTCATAATTCCTCCCACTCTGCTAAAAGACTAGCTGTGATCCCATGTTGGTCACTGTCTCCAAAGAAGTCTCTGTAAATATTCTTTCCTGATTTGTCTTCTGGTTCTACAACAAGGTAGAGCAGTTCTCCTTGTACTTCACTACCCCAGTCTAGGTAGATTTGATCAGGTAAATTGTGTTGAAAGGCTCCTGAGTAAAAGGTTCCTGAAAAGTATCTGTCTGGGACTGGTTCATTTCATTTCCATCCTTTTGTAACAAAGTACCAGGTTCATTGGTAAAGGAAAACTTCTCTACACCCAAGATAGTATTTCCCCTTGTAGGTGACGGATCCATTTGGGGGTCATTCCTGAGAGCTGCAGGTCTCAATGGTGTTGGCTAGGGGTGATACCCTGAGCTAGTCCTGAGTTCCAACTTATGTTACAGTTGATGTCCACAATGTCATTCAGCATCCAAGTCTACAGCAACAAACAGAGTCTTGGTCTGTTCCCAGCCACTGGACAAGGGTTCTAGGCACTAAGCCTGACAATGACAAAGGCTAGAGGAGAGCAGTTGAGGTGACAAGCAAAAGATTGTTCAAGTTGTAGATATGATTTGACTAAGTTGGAACTAAAGAACTACAGTACATGCAAGGGGTTTATATATGTTTAGAGAACAAAAGGGACTAAAGGAGAAAAGGCATAGCTATCTGAGAAAAGAAAGGCAAAGGTAACTATGAAAAGAAGATAACATCCAAGGTGTAACTATGAGTTTGTAACAAGTAAATGTAATCTGTTAACAAAGGGAAAAGAGAATTGTAACAGAAGGCATTCTTCAGCTGCTGGAGTGGTCATTTGTGTTGTGATGGTGGGAAGTGCAACAGGGTCCGTTCCATACATCAGCCTGAATGGGGAAGTTTAGATTGTGTCATGGTGTTGGTTATTGTGAGCAAATTTGGCTATTGGGAGAAGTGGTTTCCATAGATGCAGTTCATTAGTGCAAAACATCCAAAGGTAGACTTCTAGTTCCTGATTGACTCGTTTTGTTTCTCCATCTGTCTGAGGATGGTAGGCTGTGCTCATTCTATGGTCGATTCCTAGCACTTTTTGTATTTCCTGGAATACCTTTGTGGAGAACTGGGGTCCTTGGTCTGAGATCAAAACATCAGGTAGACCAAACCATTTAAATATTTCGGAGACATAGAGTTCTGCAGTTCCTAAAGCATTGAATGTTTTCTTGCAAGGTGTGAAAATTACCCCCTTTGTAAGACCATGGTTCACCATGACCAGGATCAAGTCAAAACCATCAGAAAGGGGTAGATCAGTGATGAAGTCAAGGGTTACTTGCTGGAACAGGCACATTGCTTTCAACTGAATTGGGTGGAGAGCTGGAACATTTGGGTATGTGTTAATCTTCATCTGTTGACAGAGGGTGCATCCCTCAATCCATTCTCTAACATGTTTAAACATTCCAGGCCACCAGTAGTCGCGTTTGAGGAGTTCTAGAGTCTTTAATTGTCCTGGGTGTCTCAATGATTGTGCCTCATGTGTTTCCTTAATCAGCTTGGTTTGTAGGCTATCCTGGTCAGGGATGTAGGTCTTGCCAAGATAATGTAGATATGATTTGACTAAGTTGGAACTAAAGAACTACAATACATGGGAGGGGTTTATATATGTTTGGAGAACAAAAGAATTGTAAGGGGAAAGAGCATAGCTATCTGGAAAAGGAAAGATGAAGGTAGTTATAAAAATAAACAACATCCAAGGTGTAACTATGAGTTTGTAATGAGTATATGTAGTCCGTTAGAGAAAGGGAAAAGAAACTGTAACACAGTTGTCTTACTCATACAATACTATATTTAGAGTAGGGCTTGGGGTAGCACACAGACCACCTGTCATAGTATATAAGGAATGCAATCCAGCACCCAGAGTCCTCAGTCAAGTTCTCTCAGGTTTTTTCCCCTCCTCCTCTCTTCTCTGTCAGTTCCTGTTGGGGCTCTTAGGCATCACACCGAGGGGTTCCTGATATGCAACATGTGCCTGTGTCAATCACATGATATAGTCCCTTGCACTGAAACAATTGAAGATCTCACTCCACCCTTGTGCCCACTCTCACCCATCATCAAGGAATTAGAGGAATCATCTGTGATAAAGTGTGATGTGCTGAAAGATGATGAAGAAGTTTAAATTTGTCTGGAAGCCAAATCTTAAAAAGGGGGTACTGTATGACTGACTGAAAAGTTTTGCATTTTTCACCAAGTCATTTCACTTTTATTATTTATTTTTTCTATATTATATAAACATGTGCTGACTAATCAGGTGTCTATCAGTTGGCGCTTAGATAAGTAGATTAGATACCAGAGCTCAGCATAGATGACACATCAGTATTACTACATGTGCAGTCATCTGACTCATACAGTACTATACTTAGCATAGGCTTAGGGTAGTGCACAGACCACCTGTCATAATATATAAGGTGTGCAAATCTAGCACCCAGAGTCCTCAGTTGAGTTCTTTCAGGCTTCTTCCCCCTTGTTCCCCCATCCTCCCTTTCTCAGTTCCACTACCAGGGCTCCTAGGCATCACACCAGGCAGTTCCTGATACTTGCCAGCTACCTTCCAAACTGATGAATGACATTTTCCAAGATATGATCAATCAAGGAAAAGTAATAATCTATATTGATGACATCCTTATCTTTACCAAGACAAAGGAAGAACATTATAAGATTGTCTTAGAAGTTCTCAAAAAATTGGAAGAAAATGATTTGTATGTCAAGTCAGAGAAATGCACATGGTGTGTAGAAGAGGTGGAATTCCTTGGTGTAATCATTGGAGCCAAAGGAATACAAATGGATAACAAGAAAGTGGAAGCCAATGGCCAACACCAACTTGTGTCAAAGATGTGCAAAGGTTCTTGGGCCTGGCAAACTACTACTGATGCTTTGTCCAAGACTTTGCAAAAATCACACAACCATTGCATGATTTGGTTAGAAAAGATAAAGCATGAGAATGGGAAGAGTCCCAAGAAAAAGCATTTAAAACCTTAAAAAAGATTTTTACCAAACAACCCTCATTGGTGGCTCCTGACTCAGATAAAAAGTTCTGTATTGAGTCAGATGCATCCAATTATGCCATGGGTGGTGTTCTCTCTATGCAATGTGATGATGACAAATGGCATCATGTTGCCTACCTCTCTAAATCCCTTAACAATACTGAACATAATTATGATGTTCATGATAAAGAAATGTTGGGGATCATGTGCTGCCTTGAAACTTGGTGGCATTATTTGGAGGGTGCAAAGGAAACATTTGAAATTTGGACTGATCATAAGAACCTTGAGTACTTCATGGGTGCCAAAAAACTCAATTGGCACCAGGCTTGGTGGTCTCTGTATCTCAGTCATTTCAATTGCACAAGGCTGGGGTTTCTATGGGCAAAGCTGACTCTCTGTCCAGGAGGCCAGATCATAAAATGGGGGTGGATGATGATAACAAAGATGTCACCCTCTTGAAACCTGAATTTTTCAAAATTGCTGCTCTACAACATGGTCATGTGCTCATTGATATTTCAGAAAACTCTTTACTGAACAAAATCAGAAAGTCAGAAGCACAAGACAAACAGGTAGTAAAGACAGTAGAAGCAATGAAGAAACCAGGAGTAAAAACATTCAATAGCAGAAAATGGCAGTGGGAACCAGGACTTGTCCTCTGGCAAGGAAAGGTTTATGTTCCAAAAGGCAAAAGCTTATGGATGTTTACATCATGATACACCCATTGCAGGACATGAAGGTCAATGGAAGATGATTGAACTTGTCACAAGAAATTATTGGTGGCCAGGAATCACCAAATATATTAAAAAATATGTCAGTGAATGTGACAAATGCTAGTGGAATAAGAATTTCCCTGAGCCTCCAGCTGGAAATTTAATGCCTAATTAGGCACCAGCAAGGCCTTGTACCCATATCTCTGCAGACTTTATTACAAAACTACCCAAGTCACATGGGCACAATGCAATACTAGTAGTTTGTGATAGAATGTCCAAAATGGCACATTTCATACCCATGTCAGAGGAAACATCAGCTCAAGGGTCGGAAATATTGTTCAGGGATTGCATGTGGAAATTACATGGACTCCCTGAATCTATTATTTTGGATAGAGGTCCACAATTCGCAGCACCAATGATGAAGGAGTTAAATCAGATGCTGGGAATTTCAATGAATTTATCCACTCCATTCCATCTGCAAACTGATGGACAAACAGAAAGAATGAATCAGGATTTGGAACAATTCCTGAGAATCTTTGTAGACCATAGACAAGAAGATTGGTCTGGATGGCTGTCTATTGCCAAATTTAGCTATAACAACAAAATACAGGCATCAACTAAACAGACACCATTTTTTGTAAACTATGGAAAACATCCATGAATGGGAATTGAACCAAGAAGAGAAGGGAGTCACCCTGCCACAGAAGAGTTTGCTCAAAAATGAAGGAAATACATGAGGAAACACAAGGTACCTTACAAAAATCACAAGATGAAATGAAATTGTATGCAGATCATCATTGTTCAGAGGTTCCTGAATATAAAGTTGGTGATAAAGTATGGCTATCAACCAAAGATCTTAGGTTGACAAGTTGACCAACAAGGAAACTTGCTGAAAGATGAATTGGTCCATACCCAATAAAAAAGATAATTTCATCCAATGCAGTAGGATTGGATCTTCCTTTTTCCCAACAAATTCACTCTCTAGTAAATGTATCAAGGATATGTCCTTGGAAACAACCAATGAGAGGACAGAAGGCCCAACCTCCTCCACCAATTGAGATTGAAGGAGAAAAAGAATAGGAAGTAGATGAAATTTTGGATGTATGATTAAAAAGAAATAAGTTGGAATATCTGGTCAGGTGGAAAGGATACACTGCAGAACACAATTTGTGGGAACCAAAGGACAATTTAAAAAATGCAAAAAGAAAAAGAAAACATTTTTATGATAAAAATCCCAGAGCTATCAGAAGGCTTGACAAGGCAACCTTTGAAGGGTTAACTTTCAAGACATACAAAAACTTCACTCAATCCTCAGACAAGGCTGTGTCCAGAATAAATATTAATGCAGTAGCACCAACTGCAAAATGGGAACAAAATTGGAAAAAATGGAAAGGAAAAAAGGGCATAGATTCACTTACAGAACCAGGAGATGCAGAAGGACCATGTACTTGCAACATGTGTCTGTGCTCTC
Source organism: Amanita rimosa (assembly GCA_023014395.1). NCBI lineage: Eukaryota > Fungi > Basidiomycota > Agaricomycetes > Agaricales > Amanitaceae > Amanita > Amanita rimosa. The sequence continues at coordinate 104,046 of JAEBUO010000062.1, forward strand.
AGGGAAAATTAGTGCCAAGCACTATTATTACCCCACAATTGCATGATAGAGCACAAAGCACTGAAATGATTGTGGAACACATGTATAATTCCTTTCACAATGAATCACCCATTTCCTGTCCCTTGTCCCTCATTATTGAGGAAGTCAAGAATGATGATTCATCATCCATGATAGAGTGTGATGCACTGAAAGATGATGAGAAAGTTTGAGCTTGTCTAGGAAGCCAAATTCTAAAAAGGGGGGTACTGTCATGACCAACTGAAAACTTCATTTTTCACTGAGTCATTTTATATTCATTTTTACTTTATTATATAACACATGCTGACTAAGCAGGTATCTATCAGTTAGCACTTGGATTAGTTAAGATAAGATAAGATATCAGATTACAGCACAGATGAGTCAACACTATGATTCATTCCACAGCAATGCACAGTGCCTTGCCATTACCTCATGTAGTGTATGCACAGACCATGTACCTAGATATATAAGGAGTGCAACTAGCACCCAGAGTCCTCAGCCAAGTTCTCTCAGGTTTTATCCCTTCCTCCCATCCTCCCCTCATAGTCTACTAGAGTGGGGCCCTGAGTTGTCTCAACAAAGGCTTCCTGATACAGACCCTTGAATACTGCTTCTGGACCTCATCTATTCTTAGCAATGATGTGTGCCATTGACAGCTCCTCATGTGCCCAGGACCTAGAACCCTCCCCTCAGACCCAGAGTTCCTACAGTCTCCATCTTGGCCCTATTCCACAAGGTATGCTGTTCACAGCCCTCCCACAATCCCCAACAGGGAGTTGCTTCTGCCATATCTGTCAAAGCAGAGCATGACAGGGGCACAGTAGAATGGGTAGAGCTGGTGAGTAAATACTCACTTGTAGTTTTAACACTTAGGTCTGCTTGTGGCAATCACCTAGTAGAGCAGAGAATTGAACTGTAGATTGACAACTACATACACAGGTATATATACTGCCTATCTACTTTCATAAGGTCAGCAATATTAGTATTGCTGACTGATGATTTATATTGCACTTGGTAATGTGCAGTCATTGCTGTGTTCATTGATGTGTACAACACAGCATTGCACAGTCATGCACATGGTGCACTTATTGTCTGAGTATGACATGTGTCAAACTCTATAATATCTGTCAAAGATACTTCTGTCCCATCATTTTATTATCTACAAGGGGAACAGACTATTCTGGGATAGATAAGATAAGATTAGCTAAGATCAGAATGATCTGAAATGTTATCACAATCTTTTCAGATCATTTCAACACTCCCCCTCATGGAGGATCTTAATGCCAATTTTATTTCTTAACTCTTTAAACTTTTGCCAAGTTAAGTTTTTGGTCAAGATATCAGCCAACTGATTATTTGTGGGAACATATTGAATGTTGATATCTTTATCCTCAACACATCCTCTAATATAATGATATCATATATCAATATGTTTTGTTCTATGTTCTTGAGCAGGATTCCCTGCTAGGAATATTGATCCTCAATTGTCTACTTTTAGATCAATTGCTCCAGTAGAAAAACCAAGCTCTTTAAACAGAGATTTTATCCCCATGATTTGTCCAGAACAATCTGACAAACTCATATACTCTGCTTCTGTGGATGAGAGAGCAACAGTTTTCTGTTTTCTAGAGATCCAACTAATCAGAGCTCCTGCTAATAGAACAAGATTGCCTGTTACTGATTTTCTTGTGATTTGGTCTCCAGCCCAATCAGCATAAGCATAAGCATTTAGTCCTTCTTTATTAAAGCCATTATATGTGATTTTTCCATTTATTGATGAATTCACATATTTGACAATATATAATGCCTTGGCAATATGTTCTTTAGAAGGATTAATGTAACGGATATACATTGTCTTTGACAATGTATCCCTTTACATTCTAGATTCATTAATTCAAATGGACATGCATACTAGATATGCATGTCATTAATAAATATTAAAATAAATATTATATTTATGTGTGGTCACGCAACCTTAAGTTGTGTGTCACTGATTATGTAAGGATAGTTTTATTTACGAGTAACTGCCACAGCGCTACCAGTACAAGGTCCAATAAAGATTGGTTCAGTGTACGGCGCACGGCGGGACTTAAGAAACCACCAAACCAGGGTCTATGGGTTCCAACCCATAGATCCTTTACACTTTTTTACACTTCCATCAGGAAGAGTAGCGCGAAGAAGACATTTTTTGATGTCTTCTCTTCTTCTTTGGCTCCAGGAGGAAACCCTCGCAAATGCGAAGGGTTAAACTCAAGAACCCTCCACTTTGAGAGGGTTCAGACCAGTAAATTCACACTCGATGAATTTCAGTGTGCAGAGAAGCTACAAGCTTCTCTATGTGTGACGCATCATTACCCTTGCAAATGCGAAGGGCTTAAACCAGCGAACCCTCCACTTTGAGAGGGTTCAGACTAAATATGATTGCACCCAATGAGCTCGGGTGCACGGAGAAGCTACAAGCTTCTCAACATGTGACACGTCACCATGAGAAGTACTTGTACTTCTCGACAAAAGCGCCGCTTTTGATGACTGTTTTACAGTCAAAAAGCCACTTTGAGACCAAAGCGAACCTTTTGGTCTCGTCTGACACCCAGAGGGACCTATGTGCCCTCAAACTCTACACCTATAGAGAGTTTATCGAAATCTGCCTGCGCTCAATGACAGAGCGCACGCTTTGAGAAGCTCTGCACTTCTCAATACACCTCCAGTCATCTGGAGGCATCCTGGAACTCTCCACTTATCGAGAGTTCAAGAAATCATGCTGTGCTCAACAGAGCGCATGCTTCGAGAAGCTATAAGCCCCTCAATTCTCCTCCAGTTACCTGGAGGAGCTCTCAAACTCTCTACCTATGGAGAGTTCCTTCGATTTACCTGCGCTTGACAAAGCGCACGCTTTGAGAAGCTCTATGCTTCTCAATTCTCCTCCAGTTACCTGGAGGAGCTCTCGAACTCTCTATCTATGGAGAGTTCATTCAATTAGCCTGCGCTCAACAGAGCGCACGCTTTGAGAAGCTCTAAGCTTCTCAATTCTCCTCCAGTTACCTGGAGGAGCTCTCAAACTCTCTATCTATGGAGAGTTCATTCAATTAGCCTGCGCTCAACAGAGCGCATGCTTTGAGAAGCTCTAAGCTTCTCAATTCTCCTCCAGTTACCTGGAGGAGCCCTTGAACTCTCCACCTATGGAGAGTTCCTATATTTTACCTGCGCTTGACAAAGCGCACGCTTTGAGAAGCTCTAGGCTTCTCAATTCTCCTCCAGATACTTGGGGAAGCTCGTGAACTCTCTACCTATGGAGAGTTCACTCAATTCGCCTGCGCTTGATAAAGCGCACGCTTTGAGAAGCTCTAAGCTTCTCAATTCTCCTCCAGTTACCTGGAGGAGCTCTCGAACTCTCTATCTATGGAGAGTTCATTCAATTATCCTGCGCTCAACAGAGCGCATGCTTTGAGAAGATCTAAGCTTCTCAATTCTCCTCCAGTTACCTGGAGGAGCTCTCGAACTCTCTACCTATGGAGAGTTCATCTAATTAGTCTGCGCTCAACAGAGCGCACGTTTTGAGAAGCTCTGGGCTTCTCAATTCTCCTCCAGATACCTGGAGGAGCCCTTGAACTCTCCATCTACAGAGAGTTCCTTTGATTTGCTTGCGCTCAACAGAGCGCACGCTTTGAGAAGCTCTGCGCTTCTCAATTCTCCTCCAGTTACCCGCAGGAGCTCTCAAACTCTCCACTTATGGAGAGTTTGTCAAACCTATCTGCGCTCAACAAGAGTGCATGCCCTGAGAAGCTACATGCTTCTCAATTTCTTCTTCAGAACCCGGAGAAAAATTTAAAGGGGGAGAGTAGGTACCCTCTTTCGAAGAAGATAGCAAGGCCTCTTCGAGAAAGCGCCTCAGGAGATGACAAGATGACTACAAGTCATCTACAGAGGACCAATATGGTGCCTCTCCATGAGATGAAAGCGAGGCCTTTCAAGGAAGCACCTCGGGAGACGAACAAGATGACTATGAGTCATTTACAGAGGACCAATATGGTACCTCTTCATGAAAGAGAGCGAGGGCCTTCCATGGAAAGCATCTCAAGAGTAAAAAGGAGACGACTATGAGCTGTCTCAGGATGACAATGTCACCAATGGTTCTGCCTTATTAGCAGAACCAGAAATAACTCTAGAAGCGGAATGGCATTACGCCTCTGCTGAGGAACAACATGAGGCCTTTCACAGAAGTGCCTTAAGAGATGAAGGAGACAATATGGAATTTGTCTCAAGACTGGCGCACTTGCGCCAAAGAGAAATAATCTGATAGACTTGAGCTATGAGTCTAATTTAGATGTGAAACTGATAAACAGTTTCGAGACCAGAGACTGGTCTTCGATGAGAGCATGCTCTCAAACTTGAGTGGATTGTGATGGTCCAAATATAAAGAAGGATCATACAATACCTTCTTGCTTTCAACGTTACAATAGAAGTAGCCAATACGCTACTTCTAAGCAAAGATACTGAGGATCCGCCAGAATTTTTTTTTACGGATCTGTAGATTGTACCTTTGGCACAATCTAGTTGGGGAGGGTGTGAGGACAACACATTTCATTTCACATCAACAAACCTCTACCCAAGGACTGAGACACAGTCATCATATATGACGAGAGATCCCTACCTCCTTTAGAATGGAGCGCAGGGACCCACTTCTAAATGCAAGGAGAATTAATCTTCTTTTGTTTCTTTTGGTCTTTAGATTGATCCTTAGAACAATCTAGTTGGGGAGAGTGTAACGGATATACATTGTCTTTGACAATGTATCCCTTTACGTTCTAGATTCATTAATTCAAATGGACATGCATACTAGATATGCATGTCATTAATAAATATTAAAATAAATATTATATTTATGTGTGGTCACGCAACCTTAAGTTGCGTGTCACTGATTATGTAAGGATAGTTTTATTTACGAGTAACTGCCACAGCGCTACCAGTACAAGGTCCAATAAAGATTGGTTCAGTGTACAGCGCATGGCGGGACTTAAGAAACCACCAAACCAGGGTCTATGGGTTCCAACCCATAGATCCTTTACAATTAACCATGAATTGTGACATCATGATTACTGCCTGAGTAATATCATATCTTGTGCCAAGAGTAAGATATAATAGTGACCCTATAATTGATTGATAGTAACTTCTCCTGAGAAGTTGCTTGACCTGTATTTGTAGCAGGTGTATATCCTGCTGGTAATGGAGTGTGTACAGGTTTTGAATCTTCTTGACCAAATGGACTACATAACTATTTTCTTTGCATAGTTAATTTGATCAAGAGTAATCAATTTTTTCTTCCTATCTCGGACTATTTTCATCCCAAGATATTCAGTAATAGGTCCTAAATCTCTACATTCCCATTTTTTCATAAATATGTGTTTTAATTCCATGAGTGATTTTTTATTATTACCCATAAATAACACATCATCAACATATAGTATTGCTATTATGATTGATTTTTGTTTATAGCAAACATAGACTCTGGTGTCTAAAAGACATTGACCAAAGCCTATTTCATTTAAACTTTCATTTGCTTTTTTATTCCAAGCTAATGAAGCTTGTTTAAGTCCATACAAGGCTCTTTTGAGTTCATAGACTTTGTCCTCTTGTCCTCTAATGACAAATCCTTCTGGCTGTTCCATGTAGATGTCTTCATCAAGATCACCATACAAGAATGCTGTCTTTACATCTAGTGCTTCGATTTCCCAATCTTCAAGTGCTGCTGTAGCCATCAGGAGTCTCCCAGTTTCAAATCATGCAAGTGGTGAGAATGTGTCATCATAATCAACTCCAGATATTTGTGAAAATCCTTTAGCAACTAGTCGAGCACATTTTCAACCATCACTTTTAACTGCATAAACCCATCTACACTTTACAGGTTTGCAGTTTTTAGGACATGGTACTAATTCCCATACATCTCCCATTCTTTTGGGTCTGATGATTTTAATTTAGAAGCATCTCTATATGTCCATTGATCAACATTCTTGTGATAGTTTGGACTAATAGCTTTTGATAGAAGATAGTTAACCAAATTGTTTCCTCCTTCTTTATGCAATTTTGTAAAAAGCTAATTAGATCACCACTTGGTGATTTTAGATAATAGATTATGATCTATTTCTTTTTCACTGTCTTCCAATGGATCTTTATCAGGATTATATGATATATCTCTATCAGATATACCAGATTGTTTCCTGATTTGTTCTTGTTCATGATCAGATTCAGATGGTGTTTGATATTCCTTTTCTGATTCTGAACTTGTTTGTTTATCCATTTCTAGCTCTTCTTCCACTCTGTATAGTGAAATTTTAAGTGCTTTATGTAAAGATGTGGGACTAAAGGCAGGTTTAAATTTTCCTTTGCTTTTACCAAAAACTTTGTTTTCCCAGTCTGATTTCTGCTGTTTTTCAATTTCTACAGGATTTTCTTTATCATAGAAATTGTCAGATAGAAATCTGGGTTTTCTAATTCTGGTAGTCCTTCTGAGAGTTTCATTAAATCTCTCATCTCTTTTAGCTTTTCCTTTCTCTGAACATTTTATAGGAATTGGTTCAGGAGGTGAAATTGATCTATTTAGGTTTGGTTCTAATCTTTCCTGATTTGTATTATCAGGGTTTTTAGATCAGTGATCAAGCTCTTTTTGATTATCATATTCATGAGATGGTCTACTGTCTCCATCATGTGTAATATCATGATATTCCTGATAATCATTGTTTCTATGCTTGGGTGTGTCATCATAACTGTCACTATCATATTAGTGATGACCATGATGCATGTGGGAATTGGAATCAGAGTCCTGTCCATCATTGGAATTTTCATTATTTTCCCAAGTATCAATACCTGGTGGACTTTTAAATAGTCTCTCATTTTGGTCTTTTTGTGCTCTAGGAAATTTATGTTCATCAAATATTGATTGAACACCAACAAAAATGGAATTGTCATTTCACATGAATTTATAAGCTCTTGAACCATCTTCATAGCCAATAAAGGTCATGGCTTCTGCTTTAGGTGTAAGCTTATTCTGTCTAATTTTCTTAGGTATGAAAACCCATGCAAGACATCCATATGTTTTAAAGTAATGAACTTCTGGCTTTTTAGTATAAAGGTTTTCATATGGTGTTATCCATTTTGTTCTTTTTAATGGCATACAATTATATGCACAAATAGCAGCCCCCACCACAAACTCCCACCACAATTTGGGACATTGTGCATGGAGTCTCATACTTTCTGCTTTTTCAAGAATAGTATTATTTAATCTTTCTGCACAACCATTTTGTTGGTAAATATATGGTGCACTTTGTTCATGTAATATGCTGTTTTGTTTTAAGAATTCATCAAATTCTTTAGATTTAAACTCTCCCCCTTGATCCAATCTGAAATGTTTCACTTTATATCCTGTTTGGATTTCAAACAGTTTAACAAAGTCAACAAAGTGTTTAAAGGTTTCTGATTTTGATTGTAGAAATGCCAGGAAGGCATATGAAGAGTAATCATCAAGAATCATAAGACACCATTTTTTATGATGGTAAGATTCTTGTGGGAATTCTAACAAATCAGCATGCAACAACTCTAATGGTTGTTTTGATCTTGTTTATGATACAGGATAAGATTTATTATGCATCTTCCCTTGTGTACATCCTGAACAAATAGGAATTTCTGATTATAATTTTACCATCAAACCCTTTTGTATGTTGACTCGTGTTTTTAATAACATTTTTATTGGCATGAGCCATACAATTATGCCATGTTGTAAAATCAGCCAAATTGACTGTTTTGTTCATCCTTTTTATAATCACTTCTGCCCAATGAATTGGTTCAAACTGATTTTTAGGTTCAGCAATTATAAGGTCATTTCCTTTTTTAGAAAGTACTGTACTATCACTATTAGAGGCTTCAACATAACCAGCAATTTTTAATTGACCTGATGAAGTAAGTTGGAGTGAAGCCTTTGGCATATAACACACTTCCAATTTAGCAATATGTCTCTGTCCCATAAGATTTTTGAATTCAAGAAACATGGTTCCTTGTCCAAGTATGGTAGCAGCTGATTTAGAATCAGCTGTTTTAATTTCTTCAGGTTCAAGATATTGGGTGTACTTGACAAAATTTTTTTTGTCATTAGTAATGTGCACTGACACACCAGAGTCTATCATCCAATATTTCTTATTCTCACTTTTATCCATAGATCAAGCAGAGTTGAATACATTAGCAGCTATTAAGCTACTTTTACATCTGCTATCTACAGACTTACCATTATTAGAATCTTCCATCATCTGGGAAGTCTTCATAGTATCCATCATGGTATCCATAGTCATCATCACTACTGATTCCTTATCAGTATTTGATTTGGGACCAGTGAGAAAAACATACTTGGGTGGTTCATCCCAATAACCAGTTTCTAATTGTGGTATCTCCACATTTGGTTCATCCTCTTCAATATTTTCCAAGGCTTTATCATCATCAATACGATGTCCTTGAATAGAATATGCTGGACCAAAGTTTTCTTTACAGAACTCTTTGCCTTTTCCCTTAACATCTCTGATCTGATTAACTATTTGCATAGTTTCTTGATCAGTTTGATTGTTAAGAGGTGCAATCCTATCTATTAATTTTGAAGGAGATGATTGTGGAGAATCCACATTCATCTTATTATGGTTATCTGTTATAACCATATTGGCAAATTGTTTAAGATTCTGCCTATCCTTCTTGGTTAGATCCTCAGGATTATGGGTAGCTTTAGAGATCAGATTCAATTTTGTTTGCCTGTTGTCTCTATTACACTTGTTTTTAGCCCATTTTGGTCCTTTCTGATTTCCAGGAGGTACATATGCAAGTTGATTACTTGGACCTGCTTGTGCATTATTATGCACAAATTTCCCCTTTGGCAAATTCACATGTGATGTGAATGACTTTTTATAAGATTTTTTGCCTTTGGAAATTTATATCCTCCTTTCAAAACAAAATGTGCAGAAGGAGCACCTTGGTCAGCTTTACGATGCTGCCACTCATTCTCTATTTCAGGAATGAGGTCATTTAACTTTGTTGTCCCCAAGACTTGTTTCAGGAGACAATAAGTTTTAAATGAATCCCAAGATTGTGGTAATTGATCTAGGACTTCCATAACTTTGAAGTCATCATCAAAGGCTTTACCACATGCTTCCATTCTAGCCATTATTGCATCAGTTCATGAACTGATTCTGCAGGACTCTTTCCTTTTGGAAATTCCCAAGATTTTGCATCTTTATAAATATTAAAGACTCCAACTGCTCCAGGATTTGAAAATGCTCTATGCAGTGCATCCCAAGTTCCTTTTGATGTTTCTTTAACATAAATGTTAAGAGACTCTGACAAGCATAGGGATATAATCCCATTTGCTTTGTTGTCATTTTCAAGAAATTCTTGGTGTAGCTTCCATTTTTGATTTAAAGCTGCTACACATCCTGCTGTTACTGTAGCACTTCCTAAATCTGATTGGTCTGCCTCAGTGAATGGCATATGAGTTACTCCCCCTGCAACATATTGCCATACACTTTTGGACTGGAGCAATGCCCTCATTAATTGTTCCCAGCTCACATAATTACTGGATCCTTTTAGAATGGGAACTTTCTCTTTATCATTATTGTCCACTCCAACTTTCCAATGGCTTTTATTAGTTTAAGCCATTTTATCCAAATTTGCCCAACCATATTTTCCTTTATGAGCAATTTGGAGATGAAAATGATCATTCTTCTGTTCTGTCAGGATAAAGCCAATGTCTTTTCATAAGGCATGACTAATATCTGACAATTCCTTAATAGTAGAATATGTTTTCCACACATATTTTGACAATGCTCACAGCTTTATAGCTGCCAAATAACACATGCCTGGTTTGCACCAAACAGGTTGTTCATGTGTATGTTTTAGAACTCTATTTGTAGTGTGTACAAATAAAAGTTCCCCTGACTCTAAGACTCTATCATTTAGAAATGTCTCATTTTCATCATCAGATAATTCCCAATGAGAATTATCAGAGCCATATAATAAATCTTCAAAGGTATCAAAGGTCTGATCCCTTGATTCTTTTAATTCATCATGTGTAGGAATACAATTCCTAGGCTCTTTGGAGCAGGCAGTAATAATGATTTTATCAGCTTCTTTCTTTAGCCAATTTTCTTTCTGATGTTGTTTCTTGAGTTGTCTCTTCTGATGAGCTAACTCAAGCCTTTGCTTGTCAGAATCTATCCAAGATTCTGCTGCAGTAGCACAGTTCTTGTATTCTTTAACTTCTTGTTGTAATTTATTAATTACAACATTTGCCTTTGCTTTTTCTTGCATGTGATGCACTTGCTCCTTGAAATTTGCCTTCTGTTGGATCATGGTAAATTCTTGTAGATCCAACTTGTCATCCTTTAATATCTCATTTTGATCTATTAAAGTGTCACAAGTTTTTATGACATTTTTGATGGTTGAGGCAATTTCTTGGATTGTTTTCTGATGAGTAGTGACCATTATTTTTCCATCCTCAACTAACTCATTTGCATCATATGCCATATGTAAGTTTTTATTGAGAAGTGTAGAATCACTCCTCCTATTCTTAACTACATGTATTTTATTTGGGGATACTCCCAAATTCACAAAGGCAGTGGCAATATTTTGCCACTCTGAAGTTTTGTGTGCCCATCTGGCACATTTATCTTGCATCTCTCCTTCACTGCTCCCATTATTGGGTTGTACTGGAAGCACATCCTCCTTGATTTCCCACTTCAACACATTGGTATCAACCCTTGCTCCCCATGTGGCAAGCCATTTATCATGGCACCTATTCTGCTCTGTAGCAGATAACAAATAAATCTTGTTAGGATCTTCATTTTTAGGGAAGCAAATGGGACCATGTACTTTCTCCATGCCCTTTTTTGCAGTGATGGCATAAGTGGTCCTTGATGGACCAGGAACAGGAATTGGTGTCCTGTTTTCAGTATTCCCTAAAGTGGGATAGGGAGTAGCAGGTTTGTAATTTCCACTACAAATAGTATTCAACAATTGCTGGTCAGCAATTGTTGTGGGCAGAGTATTGCCACCAATTTCTCCTACAGGAACTGTTGTGGGTTTTGTATATTTACCCCTTAGTTCCTTGAAATGACAAAGAGATTTTTTGCTTTTGAGAGATTGAGCCATATGTTGCTCATGATCTTGCACTCATCATGCAATTTTCTCAGCAATTCTTTTCTCTTCCTGTTTTTGGGCCTCTTCAATCTGTTTCCAGCACTGGACAATGATGTTTTGATTTTGCTGAAGTAAATCATCAGCAAACTGAACATCACAAGAGGTTGATGGCCCAGAGCTGGTTGCCCATGTCTTACCAGCACATTTTTTGTGCTCATCAGACACAAACAAATTGCCATGAAGAGGTGGTGATATGTATTCCTGTTTAATAACAGGAGAGGGTGATGGTGAATGAAGAGTAGGGAAAGATGAGGAAGTAGAAATGGATATTGCTGGACTTGCTGGCAGCATTCTCTCTTTTCCAGAGTGGTGTTCCTGCTTTTTAGCTAGTCCTGAATCCATTATATTGCCCAATTTAAATTGGGCTGCAGTTTCTTTTCCTTTGTAGCATGCACCAAAGAAAGCTGCATTTTCTGATTCTTTATCAGAAATAATGATTGCCTCCTCAGGTAGGAGGTCAAAATAGTTGATTTGTCATCCTGACAAATCATTGCTAGATGGAGAGCTGGAGGACTGTCCAGCAATTTTGCTGGAAATGCATTTGCCAACAGTTTTGCTGGTTGCCATCTCCTTTTTGCCAGTTGCTGAACTGGCAATAGAAGTTGCCTTGCCTTTACCAGCAAGTTTGCCAGTTTTGCTGATGTTTTTGCTGGGTTTTCCACAACTTTTCCTGATTTGCTGACAGTGAAAAAATCTTTGTCAGCAATAATGCCAATAAGTTTCTTGCCAGTGTTGGCAGTGACAGATTTATTGCTGGGAGATCTGGCAGGTGAAGTCAAGGAGATCAAGATAGGAGATGTATTGCCAGAGGTGACAATGAATTCTTTGCCAGCAGTGGCAAAAACAGCAGCAGAGGTGGCAAAAGCAGCAGAAACATTGGAGGGGGTAGAGCAAGACATTTGTTATTGCTATGTATATATTTATTTATTTGTGAAAACAAGTAAATATGAGAAGAGGGTTGGTTTGGTTTGGTTTTGAGGATCTGGAAAAAAAATACAGTCAGCATTCACTTTTCTAGACTAGTAGCAATGTGCATGTCTTTGATGCTCCTGGTTAGGGTAGCACAGGTGCCTCCCTTGACAGGGACAGAGATCACTTTTTAGGTAATTCATCATCATCAGGGAAGTATCCTCCTTCCCTGATTTATGGTTTTGGGGCTCCATCAAATACTGACAACCAAAATATAAAAATTATCATAAACATCTATTTATAATTGTATTTTATGCCACTAAGAAGTGATCCTAATCTAGATGGGATGCTAACCAGTGCCCATCAATGGTTTGCATGTACCAAGGGACAATGCCCAAGCAGCACAACCTTTGTAAAGAAATAGACTACATAATTGCAGAAAATGGGACAAAAACCCATATAATGATATAAGCGCATAATTATTCATGGCCGATAGGGGTGTGTGTAAGCCTTTTGATCATGACTGTAACCATGATCTTTATCCATCCTAAGATGGCCCTAAACCTGGAGGTGGTTGATAAGGGAGTATCCTCTGACTCCCCCAGATACCAGGTCCAGATTATGATTTTTGTATTACCAGGGCCATCAGAAACCTGGGGCTGGTGAGATGAGCCACACCAAGTATTATTCTCACACCTCTCTAGGTGGAGATCAGATTTGTGAGTTCTGATCTGGCTCTTTGTTTGGTGAGTTCCAAGGTTATGTTAGCCTTTTACAAACAGGTGATAATTGTTAGGACTAATCCTTGACACAATCACAAGCTTCAGAGGAGAAAAAGATATAGAGACGAAGCTATTAGACACAGTAGTCTGTAACCTACAAGGAGGAAACAATCTAGAGTCTTAAGGACTCCTACCTACAGACGCACTCCTTATATACCTGAGCCGCTGGTCTGTGCGCACAGTCTGCGCAGCCGCTAAGGCTATGCACATGCAGCAAGACCCAGCCCCATCTCCCAGACCTGTCCGGACTCACCCAGACTCCCGGTCCCTTCCCGCGAACGCCGTTTCACCCAATATCCCCTAATAGCCTTGATTGTATAGCCACCCTAGGTTATATAATCTTCCTGCCATATCTGGATAGGGGTCCCGCGCCGTATGCTCGCATCTTGTTATACGTCCATAGGCCTCTAAATAAAATAGAGAAAAATGGAGAAAAAGTCCATATCGTAACATGACCTCCTCCTTAAGACTTCACGTCCCGGGAAGTCACGCATTGGTCGTAAATTGCTTCAGCGCCTAGCGCTACGTCATGCGATGGTTTGCCTTAGGGGAATCAAGCATGGGTTTAACCGGCCCACCACGCTCAAGGTCTCTTGAGAATGCCCCGTCCGTGTTGGGTTCAGCGTAGATGAGTTTGCGGTCACCCTTCCATCTTTGCCAATTCCGTTTTAACTTGTCAAGGTAGTCACGCTCGAATTTGCCATCTTCCCAACCGAACAACCGTCTGGGAGCCTTTGTATCCGTGTAGTTGTGCCAATTTTTAAACCGTAAGTCTGTGATTGCCAGTCGCCGGGGAGCATTTGGATTTTGCCAGTGGAACTTCTGAACCTCTTTCTTAGCGTTGGTGAGGTTCTCTGCGGGTTCCCATGTAGATTCTTCCACGGGGTAATTTTTCCACTTGACCAAGTACTCCAACCTGCCACCGTTTCATCCGCTAACTCTACTGTCCATGACTTCTTCAACCTCGTACTCGTCATCCTCGGATTCCTCCACCATTTGTGCCTCTTTTCGTTTGGCAGCTTTTTCTATCTGATTGGGGAATTCCGGAGCAATGTAGGGTTTCAAGAGCACTTCATTGAAGACGTTGTAGATTTTCCAGGCTACAGGAATCTTCAACCGGTATGCAGATGTGCCAACCTTTTCAATCACTTCCAAGGGTCCTACAAACTTGCCATCTAACTTCTTAGTTGCTCGAAGTGTTGGCAGATTTTCGGTACTAAGGTACACCTTGTCACCTGGTTGGTAATTTCGTGCTGGTGTTTTGTGAGCATCCCACCGCTTCTTCATTACTTCAGCGGTTTTTTCCAGCATGGTTTTAGCTTTGGCATGGACATCCTCGATTTCTTTAACCAGTTCTTCCATGACGACGGTTTTGGGTTGATACAACGGATTCATCCCTTTGTTGGGATGACGTCCATAGTTCATGAAGAACGGTGAAAACCCCGTAGACGAATGTACTCGGTCATTGTGACAAAATTGAGCCACCGCAAGCCAGTCACTCCAGTTATCCTGTCGGTGGTTGACAAACATTGTCAGGAACCCCTTGACTTCCTGATTAACACGTTCTGTCTGTCCATCGGTTTGTGGGTGATAAGCCGTAGACCTGTTAGCCTGTATTCCCAGAATCCTGTATAGATTGTCCATAAATTTAGACACGAATTGCGGTCCTCAATCGCTAATGATTTTTCTTGGTAACCCATGCTCCCTAAAGACATTATCTCGGAATAAGACCGCTGCTCCTTGGGACGTGAGTGACGATGTTGTTGGGAGGAAATAGGCCTTCTTCGTGAACCGATCTACCACGACCATGATCATGTCGTTTCCTTTAGAATCCGGTAATGGCCCAATTAGGTCTACTGAGATGACTTCCCATGGCGCGTCAGGAATCTCATTTGGGTTTAATGGCGCAGCTCTTGGCTGTCGATCTGGTTTTGCCTTCTGACACGTTTCACATCCTCGTATAAAGCGTTCAATGTCCTTTCGCATTTGTGGCCACCAGAAATTTCGAGTTAGACTTTCTATGGTTTTGACTACCCCTGAGTGTCCCCAGGAATGGTGGATTTGAATTAAATCACCCCTGATCCGCACATCCGCTGGAACATAAATCCGACCCTTCCATTCAACTAGTCCTTTCTTGGTTTTAAAGTCCGGATCCTGTTCTTCAATACCTTGCCGGACCTGAGTTTCCCATTGCCGAGCCAAGACCTTTTGAATCTCTTTGATGATGTCTTCGATTGCACAATCATCATCATAGACCCTTACGAACAAATGGTCTTTCAGGAGTATTACCCCTTCATTGTCATTTTGTCCCTTTTCATGTCCGGCTCTTCGCGACAATAAATCTGCTTTTGAGTTGGATTTCCCAGACCTGTGTTTAATGACAAAGTTGAATTCTTGTAAGTCGGTGACCCATCGTGCCTGTCGTCTGTTCAGATTCTGCGGCTTTCGAAAGTAAGTGAGGTTTTGATGATCTGTGAGAACCTCAATCTGCTCTTTTGCCCCTTTCAGGTAATGAGACCATTCGTAAAACACATGCATGACTGCAAGCATTTCCTTGTCGTAGATCTCATAATTCCGTTCAGCTTCATTCAACGACTTTGAAATAAATGCCACAGGTTGCCATGAGCCATCCTTGCTTTGTTGGGACAAGATTCCTCCAATTGCAAAATCAGACGCGTCTACTTCCACACGAAATTGACCGTCATCGTCAGGAATTTTGAGGATTACCTCCCTCGCCACAAGGTCTTTCAGGCCCTGAAAGGCCAAGGTTTGCTGATCCGTCCACGTCCACTCAACCTTCCCGGTAAGACCCGTCAAAGGTTTCGCCATTTTAGCAAAACCTTGCACAAAACGCCGGTAGAAGTTAATAAAACCCAAAAATTGCTGTAATTCACGCTTGCAAGTAGGAATCGGCCAATCAACCACTGCTTGTACCTTGCCTTTCTCCATTTGAATGGAATCTTGACTGATGACAAGTCCAAGGAAGTCTATCTGAGGTTGATCAAACCAGCACTTCTCCGGTTTCAAGGATAACTTGTGATTTTCCAGTTTCGCTAAGATGCGGTTAACATGCATCGTGTGTGCGTCCTGTGATTGGGAGAATACCAAGATGTCATCCATATAAATGACGACCCATCCCTCAGCAATTTCTTGCCTGAAGATATCGTTCATCATTGTCTGAAACGTTGCCGGGGAATTACAAAGACCAAAAAACATGACCAGAGGTTCAAACAGACCTCGGTGAGTTTTGAAAGCCGCTTTCCACTCATCACCCTCTTTGATCCTTATGTTATTATAACCCCATCGGATATCCATTTTTGAGAAAACCTTGGCCTTTGATAGACGATCAATCAATTCGCCAATCAATGGTAATGGATATCGATTTTTTCGCGTGATGTCATTTAGCTTCCGGTAATCCTGTACTGGTCTTAGTTTACCATCCTTTTTCTTAACAAAGAAGAATGGTGACGCTTGTTCAGAAGTACTTGGTCTAATCCGTCCGGATTTCAGGTTTTCTTCCAGGAATTCATCCAGCTGTTCCCGTTCTTCTTTATTCAACGGATACACTTTACAATCAGTCGGCTGTCCTCCGGGAATAAATTCGATAGCATGATCCCATGGCCGTCTCGGTGGTAATTCGTCAAATGTTTCCTTTTCGAATACCTTCTGATATTTGAGGTAATGCCCTGGTACCGTTTCTTCTAAAGACCGTTTTTTGCTAGCCAACGCCTCTTTTGCTGCAATGTCGGTTGAGAGCGGTCGTAACTTCAACTCTTCCAATCCTATATGTACAGCCAGTAAACGTTCTCCATCTTCTAAGGATTCAGTTTCATCCACCTCCTCCTCAGGCTCGGTCACACTGGACTGGTTCCAGCAAGTTCCCGGACAACGGCTGAAAGTCACTTCATGCTTCTTCCAATTCATGCTAGGATTATGTAATTGTAACCAGTCATGTCCCAAGAACAAGTCCGTCTTTCCAAGTCGTGCCACACAGCAGTCCATGACTTCTTCGTGGTCTCCGATCCGTAGTTTGAACTGAACCATGTACTCAATATTCCCCATTGTATTACGAGTCCCATCTGCATTATAAACTGGTACCGGCCGTAAAAGGCGTCGTTTGTTCATTTGATGCTTCTCTACAAACTCATCGTTAATGCACGACCCTGTGCATCCTGAGTCAACTAAAGCCATGACAGGAATTGTGGATCCTGTATCCATAGTAGTTATGATTCCTTTGAGGTTCATTTCTTGTTTTCCTGAAGCTTTGACAATTTGTTGTCGCAGCTGTGTCAAGTTCCACATTGCTTCGGATTCTGACTGTTGATTTAGTTCCTTCAGCAGTTGCGGTGTTACTTCAGTTAAACGTTTCTCATGAACCCATCCCTTTAGACAGTCTATAGCAACCTGTTCGTTCTGTTGCCATATCCTTCTCATTACCCATGCAGGGGTCCATTGTTTAATCCGGGGTTTGGCGCTCACACTTAAGTTTCGAATTCGATGAATATGAGAAGAATATTCATATAATAGTCCTTGTACATTTACACAAGAATCATTGTTCATTTTCGAAACTCTATCAGCCAGCAGCGCTGAGCGCTCGCCTACTGGCTTTCTCCAAAACCCTTTTCCTTTCCGAGTTCTTTCCATTGCTCCTCGGTGAGCTCTTCTATTTTAACCTCTCTTGCCCTCCACTTCCCCTTATCCTTCCACCGCGGTTTCCTTGGTTCCGGGCATTCTCGTGCAAGATGTCCTTCCTTGCCACAGTTGTAACAGTTTCCGGTGACTGGTTTTCTACTTTTATCCACATCCATTGCGTTCGGGTCTTTGGATGTTGTTGGCGTACTATATTGAAATTGGTTTGGTTTGCTATCCTTGACAACCGTTTTTCCCTTATATCCACCTTTTTGTCTATCCGGTCCGTACGCTTCTGTTGCCTTACGATAGGCTCGTGCCAACTCGATCGCCCGATCCTGAATCTGTTTCAGGGTTGCATCATCCCCTAAGTTTCCATGCCTGATTAAATCTCGTCCTAATGCAGGGTTGATATTTTGCTTAAACAGCGCAATCAGCGCCCTATGATCCCAACCGACCAATGGTAACAATGCATTGAACCGGACCACATGATCCTCAATCATTGTATTTCCCTGTTTTAATGCCAAGATTGCATCTGTTGCCTTTTCTCGTGTTTCAGTTGACATGAAGAACTCATGCATTTGTGTGGCAAAATCTTCCCATGAAGTGAAAGGAAATTGGTTCCTCAACGGTTGTCGGATTTCATGATCGTTTACTATCACGCCTTGATTAAGTGATGCCCAAGACAGATTGGCTGGCCATCCAGAGTTAACCACTTCATTTTGATATTCCTGGTCTGCGTCCTGGACTGCCTTGAGTTTGACTCCTGCCCAATCGCCCGCTCGATTATCCTTTCCTTTTCTGATGCGGTATAGACAAATAGAGATCTTTCTGTCTAACTGCGTTTCACGAGCAAGCGTAAAGTAGGTCCTCATTTGCCTTAGCCATCCATCCACCATTCGAGGGTCGCCTTCATAGTAATCGGGCATCTCTGCCTTAGTAAGAGGTGTGGGTGGCGGTATTGGGTTAGCGCGTCGGTATTCATTGACTATCCCGGCCACTACTTGTCCGATAGCTGTGATGGTTTCCTCCCGTTGCACCTGCTGTCTCTGAATGACGTCTTCTTGGGTGGCGATCTGTGCTGCAGTAGCGCCTTGAGGAGCTGGTTGTTCCGTGTCCTCTGCCCAAACTGTTCGCCATCCAGTCATGGCATTATACAAATGTGCCATCATATCGGCAGTGAACCTGAATGCCCCGAGCCTCTTGTGCCCCGATCCTGACCGATTCATTAGGTCCAAGTGCGCCCACCCATCATACCCATTCATCTGCTTGTCAATGTGATAACAGTGTTCCAGACCGTGGGTTCGACGAATTGAGATCCTGATTCGTTCGTTTTGTAAATTAGGATCCCATGATACTACTTCGTGAATTTGTGGGTATGCTGGCCAATTGTATTCATCCCAGTATTGCGCTTTGATCAGGAATAAATAACAGAACCCAGGAATGTCCGGATGAAGCATGTGCCTGTCATAACGGGGTTTCGGATACGGGTATGGAGTGGAAATATCCTTTTTAATCTCCCTCCTCCAATTGTCGATTTCCCGTTTTCGTGCTTCCGTGTTGGATGAGCTGGGTGCATCAAGATCTTCTTTCATCCAGTCTAAGGGATTGGCAACGGATCCTCCATTCCAAGTCCAATCTGCTCCCTGAGTTCGAGTTAACACTTTACTTGGTCCGAATGCACTGATGACCGCTTGGGAATATGATTTTTTAACCGCGACCTGTCCTAATTCCGGCAAGGATTGGACTGATGGATTCTTAGAAACCCCCTGTACAAACAAGGATATAGTTGCGGGCGATTTGGATCTCGGTTTCTTTGATTTTCCTTGTCCTCCAAATCTAGCTCGTTTGTTAAATTTCCCATGCTGCTCCAAGCGTTCCAGGTCTTTCCAGGTATAAATCTCATCCTTTTTAAGACTTAATTCCGCCCATTCCAGTACATGGAACTTGTCTGGTTTTACGTTATCCTGTAAGCCGAAAACTGCTGAGTAGTCCCTGAGTTCGGGTTCCCATGAAAGAATTCGTTCCAGCGTAGGCCATTCCGGCCAATGGAATTGGTTATGGAATTCCTTTTTGAACAGATATAGATAACAATACCCATTCACTTTCCATGGTGCTGTTCTGGGAATGGCTGTTGTGTATGATCCAGGTAACACCGGTTTCTCTTTTGAGATCTCTTGGACCCAACGCTGTGTGAACTCGACGTCTTCTCCTAACTTGGATAGAAAATAATTGTGATCAGGCGGCATGAAAATTTCGTCTTCCCCGTATTGGGATATACGAGGCGGTGTATAGTTTCTTGGCATCCTCCATTTGATATACGCGGAAAGATATGGATCATATCTTTCTCCTCGAAGTCTTTCTTCATTTTGGAGTCGCCATTCATTCCTCATGACTCGCCCTGCGTTCATAATATTTCCATTTAAGGCATGCATTAGCCTATTCCGTTCTTTGGTTGTTAGTACAAGCCCATCATGTTTCAATGTATAGACATTGAAACTGATCAATAGTAATTCGATATTTGAAGGCGTTTTGAATAGTGCCTCTCTGACCGGCGATCCGGGCTCTAACTGATTCAATACATCCTCCAGGGTCTTTCGCTCCCGTGCTATCTGCTGCTCAAGTTCCTTGAACCGGCGCCTTTGCATTAATTGTTTGTGGCGTATTTTTAGCAATTCTTGCCACGCATCCTCTTGTTCCTTGATGGCCGCTTCTTCAGCGTGCCATGCCGCTAATTTTTCCTGACGTTTCTTTTCCTTTTGAAGACGTCTTTGCTCCTTCTGCCAGTGCTGCCATGCTCTGACATGTGCATCTCGAGGTCGGTTATCGGTCCAAACCTCCTTAGTCGATGTAGTGGGTAATTTCTTTGCTGCGCACCCCTGCGCCCATCCGATCGAGAAGATGATCCCGATTTCTTCAAGGGTCATACCGGCCCTTGGCAATACGTAATTGAACAGCCCTGCCATTCCGATTTGTGTTGATCTTTTTAGATCCGCGATTCCAATGATGCCTCAAGTAGAGGGATGTCGTCTCTTCTTCCGTAAACGTACTTCCTAATACGTTCACTGTCTGATATGGTCAATAACGCACCCGCACTCAGATCTTCGATTTGATTCCTTCAATTGACCCAGATGTGTGGTGCCCGGGTCTTCACTGAGATGTCCTCGTGCTCAGATCAATAGATCCGATACGTAATTGGTGTTCTCAGACTGTATCTCCTTGATACACGGCACACAAGTGGATTATCTTCGAGGGTTCCACCCCCTTTTCTGCAGTACTAGTGCTGGTGCCTGCAAGACCCTGCCCGGTCGACTACAGCGTGCTCCAAGCTCTCGTCTAATACTGTTTTGTTGCCAGTAGCCAATTGGCCATAGTCACCTTACAACGATAAGATGAGGCTATCTGTTATTGAAGTCGATGTCGCCTAGCTCCTCGAGGCTGTCTGTAGACATGTGTTGTAACGTGTACAGAGTCAGACGGTTTTACTGAAACGAAACTCTCCTTGTCACTGTCCGCGACGACGAGCAAGACCTTGCTCCGCGCTGTGACCAACGACGAAGGGTGTGATGTAGAAGACTCTAGATTATGTTAGGACTAATCCTTGACACAATCACAAGCTTCAGAGGAGAAAAAGATATAGAGACGAAGCTATTAGACACAGTAGTCTGTAACCTACAAGGAGGAAACAATCTAGAGTCTTAAGGACTCCTACCTACAGACGCACTCCTTATATACCTGAGCCGCTGGTCTGTGCGCACAGTCTGCGCAGCCGCTAAGGCTATGCACATGCAGCAAGACCCAGCCCCATCTCCCAGACCTGTCTGGACTCACCCAGACTCCCGGTCCCTTCCCGCGAACGCTGTTTCACCCAATATCCCCTAATAGCCTTGATCGTATAGCCACCCTAGGTTATATAATCTTCCTGCCATATCTGGATAGGGGTCCTGCGCCGTATGCTCGCATCTTGTTATACGTCCGTAGGCCTCTAAATAAAATAGAGAAAAATGGAGAAAAAGTCCATATCGTAACAATAATACATGGTATATACTACAGCTAGGGCTCCTTACCCAACAAACCTGATTTAATTCTTTTTGGTATACATAATTACCAAAAGCAATCCTTCCAGGGACAGTGACAGCTATCTCCCTCCCTGTCCTTGAGACAGGGTTATCAAGGGGAAGGGTCACCAGGTCTGCAAGCAGACAGGGCCCATAACCTGTCAAAGCAGAGCATGACAGGGGTGCAGTAGAATGGGTAGAGCTGGTGAGTAAATACTCACTTGTAGCTGTAGTTTTAACACTTAGGTCTGCTTGTGGCAATCACCTAGTAGAGCAGAGAATTGAACTGTAGATTGACAACTACATACACAGGTGTATACTGTCTTCTACTTTCATAAGGTCAGCAATACTAATATTGCTGACTGATGATTTATATTGCACTTGGTAATGTACAGTCATTGCTGTGTTCAATGCTGTGTACAACACAGCATTGCACAGTTGTGCACATGGTGCACTTATTGTCTGAGTATGACATGTGTCAAACTCTATAATATCTGTCAAAGATACTTCTGTCCCATCATTATATTATCTACAAGGGGACAGACTATTCTGGGATAGATAAGATAAGATCAGTTAAGATTGGAATGATCTGAAATGTTATCACAATTTTTTCAGATCATTTCAACAATATCAAGCCTTTGAGCATTGCCACTAATCCCATGCCTTTTTGGGATGATGTATTGATGCACTGATGTGAACTGTGTGCACTGCCACCCAGGGTTGTGATCTCTTTCCCATTATGTAGGTGGTTGGTCCAAACAATCATTGTCCTGCCTTCTAGTGAGTGCTTCCATGTGTTGACCCATGCAAAGTGTTCCCATAGTCCCTTCTAAGATCCCAGACCTTGTATAGATGATTTAGAGTGATCACAGATCACTGGAGAGATGAAATAAAGATAGCATTAGGATGGCATTCCTAACAGTTTTCACCCCTTGTTTTGTGTGTTTTTTAAGTTTTGAAAAAATTTTGTGTCATATGAGATTTATTATCATATTTTTATATTTTTGTGTAGCACATTATCAAATCCTTACTGTAAAATAAGTGACAAAATTCAAAAATTGTATTACATCTGTGATTCAAAATTTTATTCAAATTTTCCACATGAAAAAACACAATGCAAAATAATAGCTTTGGGTCACAAAAGAAATTATAATTTTTCTTGTGTTTTACATTATGCAAAATCCTGATGAAAACTTTATACTTTACTCCATCTAAAATCTACAGCTAAATTTAAACAATGCACATCACATTTTGCACAGATTTTCCCTCATGCAAAATGTGGCTCACTTAGCTGTGAGTGTGGTATCTGCTTCCTAACATTGCCTCATCAGGAGTGATGCTTTGGGTTGTACTAAAGGTGCAAGTGTGGCTGTGCAGTGAAATATTTGCCCACAGTCACAGTCACAGTCACACATGTGGGAATTGTTGAACAACAGTTTTTTTCTTATCATCCTACCATCAACTAGCATCCAAGGAATGTAAGTTAAGCTTCCATATAGCAATTGGGTATGTTGATTAAGCAACCCCTGCAGTCAACTATGCAATTAAATGCAAAACTTATATACCCATGCACAGCAAAATGTCTACTGCAGTTCCTTGTGCTACTGCTGTTTCCTTGGCAACATTATCCTGGCTTACTGATACTGTGATGAAAAACAATGGCCTCCTTCCCAAAGACATTATCATGTCAGTGTTAATCTGTGCTTGATCCACTGGCAAATCCTGATCAAACTGTGGAAGCCCTATTGAAAGGGGAGAAAGAATTATTTAGAAAGGCAACAACAAAATCTATCCATGGGAGAAAACCACTTGGCCACTATTTTTCATCACTGATTGGCTATCAGGTTAAAAGGGTAAAGTTCAAAGATGATAGAAATAAGTCACTTTTTGCAGGAACAGTCAATATCTTGTTTAAGTATTGCTTGTGTGACATCATCACTTGGGTCTACAGGCCTGAGTCAAGTGGGCCAGTGTCCAAACATGCACAAAGAAATTTCAAGGCACCATATAAGACAGGGAAGTTCATTTACTCTACTCAAATATCTACATATACTAAAGTGACCATTTAATGCATAGCATTAAGAAGATTGTTGTGGATGCTCATGAAAAATATCCTTCAAGGCAAACCATTGGCAGCAAACCTAATAGGAAAGCTCACCTGGAAAATGAGGGGACTGACACAGTTGCTACTCCAGGCCTTTCCAAAGGTCTCCAGCATTTATGGGACAGAGTAAATGCACTGTCAGACAAGGCCACAATATTAAATATACATCATGCCATTCTTTTAACCACATATCATATTAGGTATCCCCTGGAGGTGAGCTGAAGCTTCAGGGCAATGCTGACTTCATAAAACCACTGGGAGTACACAAGAAGGATGAGTCAGAGCTGTGTGTTCCTCTGTTTCTTTCACTTGCTGTGTCACCCCTTGCCCTTCTTTGTGGCATACAAGAAATTTCAACCATTCTTCTTTGCTTGGGATCAGTTTCAAAGTGATTCTAACATCTAGGAAAGATTTTTAAATGTTTGACTCAGATATGGCAATGTCTTGGTAACCAGAAGCCAGAATCTATTGCAGAGATTGAAAGAAAATTATGGGAAATAATATTTATGTTTGCAGGGAAAGGAGAAGAGGAAGAGCATGATAATGATGATGATGAGGATATTTTGATGAATTTCCTAGCCTTTGCAAAGACAAAAGTGGGAGCTTTGTCAATCACAAAGGATGCATGGTTCAGGCAAGGCAAGTCAGTTCCTCCATGGCTATCAAAGACCTACTTACTCAACTATCATTAAAGTAAAAAAAGTGCCAAAAGTCCAAACTTCTGTCTAAGAAGATCTATATTTTTTGGAAGACTGTTCAAATCAGTGGCCTGACATAGTGGAATGAACTCTATCTGAGCATGAAATACAAGTTGATGGTGATGATAGTGATAATGTGATGGATGTAGGAGTGAAAATGTCTGAGCAGGAAGAGATGAGTAAATGTGATTAATAATTTGAATGGGTAATTTACTAGAATTCAGGATCATCAAGATGTTGCTATGGGTAATAATAAAATGCATGAGGCTCCTGCCCATAAGATTATGAAAGAGAGGCAGCAAGTGGAAAAATACCAGCAGGAAGACCAGGAGGAGGCAAGCAAATGTGTGAAAATGTTTGGTTGGAATATTTACCACAATTCAGCATGATTGAGATGTTCCCATGAGTAACTGTGATAAGGCTGATAAACATCTTGCCCTTCTGAATGTGGGAAGAGGGTTGGAGGAGGAGGAGCAAAAGCAAGGGGAAGTACAAGGAGAACATGATGATAAGCATGATGAAGCACAGGCACAAGAAAATGTGGAGATGAAATCTCTCACCAGGTGGATTTTCACTTGGGCAGCAAAGAGTGGTGAGTGGTAATGCTGAAATAAAAAATATTGATCACTTATCAAGATTCAGAACCATGACAATACCTCAAGTGATGATCATGGGGTAAGACTAGACCACCCACTTGTGATCAGAGACTAAGGGTCATGTCTTCTCCTTCCTCTGGCCAACATACACAAATATTGGTCTCCAGGACGCCAGTATCAGGATCATCTCACTTTGATTCATCACAGGAGAAAAGTGAGGGAGAGAAAAGTGAGTGGGGAAGGCCACCCAGGATAAACAAGGGAAATAGGATTTTCCCCACAAAGATACATGAGATAATAGATCTCACAAAGGAATTGGTAAGAGAGTATATATATTCATGCATCCTAGTGGCTGACATAGTTATAATTTTCAGGATGAGCCTGAGCAGCCCTCAATTTCAGACACACCAATTACCAGGGTGATATTGCCAGACATGACTCTAATATAAGCTCTTTACACTGCTCCCCTCAACCAGGACTGGGATAATACCTGGAAACCTGCAAAAATGAGTGAGGACTAGACCAGGAGTCCTGGTTCAGTCCTCACTCATTCCTCAGGATTCCTGAGGAATCCAGTGGACTTGACAATACCACTATCCTATCCACTGTTACATATATATGTATATGTAACAATGGTCACATGACATTCAACAACATGTAAACACATGTTTGTTGACCATCCCATGATGTGACACATGATGAGTGACACCCACATCACACAATGCCTGTAACCACCACAGATGCCATCATTCAAATATTCATGTGTGACACACCCCACCACACATCCACCAGCCACCAGCCACATCCCACTGCACCCACCCTTGCCCGTGCACACTCACACCTGCACCACCCTTGCCCTCACACCCTCTGCATGCACTGCACTGCCTTTGCCCTTGCACCCTCACACTCATTTGCACACCCAATGCCTACCTCACTGCTGACTGCCATCATTCACCTGCCCCCCCACTCACATCTGTTTGCACTGCCCAAAGCATTATTCAGGGCCCAGACTAGTTTGTCTGGGCCCCTTGTATGTTTTCTTTTTCTTTTCTTCCACCACTAACAAAATTTTTCTAGTGACCTTCAATACAAGCCCCACCTGTCACCCCCACACCCCCACCACTCACACCACCCCTCCATCATCCACCCCCCACCTACACCATTGCTCACCTACACTCACACTTGTGCCTACACACCCCCACCCTCACCTATGCCCATGCCACTGCCCTCACCCCCACCTTCACCCCCACTCACCCCTCACCTATGCCCCACACACCCACACACCCACATGCCCACATGCCCACACACCACCACCCCCACATCCTCACCTACACCCATGCTTGTACCTACATGCTCTCACCTTTGCCCATGCCCACACATCCTCACCTATGCCCACACCCATGCCCACACCCACACCCACACCCACTCACCACTGCCCTCACCACCACCTTCACCCCCACTCACCCCTTGCCTATGCCCATGCCCACATGCTTACACACCACCACCCCCACATCCTCACCCTCACCCTTACCCCTCACATGCCCATGCTCACACAGCCACACCCTCACCAATGCACACACCCACACACCCAGCCCTCACCCACCCCATGCCCTTACCCTTACCCTTGCCCACATGCCCCACATGCCCAGCTCTATAATTAAATACAAATATTTGTATTGAATGTTATGAATGTATGCCAATAATAATAATAATGTTGTATAATTTTGCACTTCAATTTGTTGTAGAAGCTAGCTGAACAAATAATGTATGTACTATCAATTGTGTTACCCTTCTTCCTTTACCAATGCTATTACTTGGTGGAGAATCAAATTCCTATATTTTTGATCACTCTCACAAACTGAGTTAATAAGTCACTGATTTAAATTGAATATATCTTCTGATTCAGATTACATAATTCTTTGCTCCTTACTTAGCCATGATAATGTAATGCATTCCATATATTGATAGTCTGTTAATATTTGCATTGGTTGTGAAGATATATCATAAATAATCAAAATGTATTAAACATTTACTCAGTTTGTACAATCCCTGACTGCATATTGTACAGCCTGCCCATCACATTTAGTAATTACTTATACATTTCCTTTTCCAAGTGATTACAGCTTTCTTCTGCATTTATTATTTTCTTGAAACATGTATGTGTAAACCATTTGCATGTACCATATTCCTTTAGTTCCAACCTATTCAAATATTAACCAGGAGTGATACTGTTTACCTTTGCTTCACCTTTATGATCTACTTGAGCTACATCATTATCCAACTTAGTATCCAAAACCTTTGGTCCAGTGGCTGGGGGCAAACTGAGACTCTGCTTGTTATTTTTGACTTAGAACAACCATAACAACATTACTGATAATGTGCAACCACCATGCCATTGGTGAAAGATTTAGAGGTCATAATCTATCTGCAAAATCACCCAAAAGGTGGCATGCAATGATGTATTTTTGAATGACACTATATGTGTGCCTGGGTAGCTTATTCATGAATCACACAAAGAGCATCCAAATAGGCCTAGCTGGAAAACTCAAAAAGTGATTCAATGTTTAGTGCATTTGAACAGCTTGTGAAACTGATCAAGGCAGTCCATACATATGCATATAAATAAATTATGTATTTAGGCACAGTATTATTGGTACTTTCATCAAATGACTCATGAATCACTTATTTGAGTGAGCATCAGAAACATCAGAAACTGATATCAATGACCTAAAACTGATGATGAATGATCATCAAAGTGATGGCAATGCTACAAAGTGGCACAAACTTGCCAGGGCATCCCACTTCTGATATGCACCCTCACAAGAAAAACAATATTTCCTATGTATTTGTTCTTGGGTTATTATACAACCTGTCCAAAAGCACCTGACATTGAATCACTTTTCAACTGACTGTGTCACTATATCTCTCATCAATGGACATTCCAACATGGATGGAAGAAAAGATTTTTGAAGTGTACTCAGAAAGTGTGGGAACATGTGGAAATGGATAAGTAGGAGCATAGTCAGATTGTAAAGGTGCCTTGGAATACAGGAGTAATAGTTGAGAGTTAACAAGTGGTGAGAACATGGTAGGAAAGCTGGCAGATGTGGGAAGGGTGGGAAAGTTAACATGTTTGTGAGAACAGTGGGAAAGTTGATAGTGGTAGAAAGGGAAATTTCTGGTACTGGACTGGGAGTCCAGTGGAACATGTGGGGGAGTGTAAAGTGCTGAACATGACACCAAACTGGAATGTGGAAAAATATAGTGGGAGTGTGGGAAAATACTGTGGGGGTGAGAAATGGTGGGAGTGAGGGAATGAGGTGAGAGTGCACACAGGGTGGAAACATAACAGGATAGATTGGAACATAGTAGAATCATGAGAGTGGGTGGGAATATCAATGGAATACACATAGTTGAAAAACCTAGTGTGTGGGAAAATATCATAAGGGGTGTAGAAACATAGTGGGAAGGGCTGAAATCACCCCAGCATGTTAAAATACTATAGAAGTGTGGGAACAGATTAGGAAGAATGTGGTGTGGGGAAATACTATATGAATGTGGGAGCATAGGGAAAATACAGCCAGGTGGGTGGAAACATGTTAGGAAGTGTGGGAATATTGAGAATGTAGAGAGGTGTAAGCATATAGTAGGAAGTGTGGGAACATAGTGGGATCAAAGGCATGAGTGTATTTGCTGATATTTGTATGCACAGGAGTTGTGGTATGCTTGAGTCCTGGTGAGTCCTAGCTGGTGTTATCAAAGTCACTTGGCTAACCAGGACTGTACAGAAGTCCAGTGGAACACAGGGGTAAGTGTAAAGTGCTCAGGTAATACAGTCACCTTTCACATCTATCATCCCTCACTTGGAGTAAGTTATTTTTATCTTCCAATATTTGCAAAGGTGTAAATTCAAATTAGTCACATGCAGATGGGGAGTATTTGGAGAGGCTTGCAAAGGCATGGTTTTGCCACTCTGACACTGTCAGAATTTGAGGCAAAGTCAGAGCAAGAGATTCAGACCCTGTTGATTGACAAAAGTATTGTAGTCAAGGGGATAGGGCACAGCAATATGGCCTTTGACTGGAGAGGCTTGGAGAGGCTAGGTAGCTTGGATACACCAAAATCAGTCCAAGATAAGATGACATGCACTAGCAATTATAGACAAGCACTGAGCAGATTTAGATATGTTTATTGAGCCTGATGAAGATGGACTGGCCTGTAGGACCAAGACAGGCACCTTGAAGAGCATGTTGTTTCATGCCAACCATCCTCAAGGTAGAATCTTGAATTAGCTAGAATTCCCTAATCCAATTGGCTGCAAGGAGCCTGACCTGCAGCTATCAAGTGACATTGTGGCTTGGGTCCACACCATGCAGAGGCCTTTCTGCAAAAAGGAGTCTGAAAAACCCACCAATGACATAAGGTGGGGCCTAGCAGCCACTGCTGGTGCCATAAGCTATTGGCACATAGATAGCAATGGCTTTGGGACATATGCTCAAGAACACTAAAAGAGACCTGTATAGGGATTCTTCAGACGTTTGTGGGCTCACAAATGCTCACAAATTCTGACAGCAGGGGCTGCTGGAGGCTGTTCCACAGAATGGTAATCCATTACCACCATAATCTAGTAAAAAGTTACAATGATCCTGGTGAGTTTCCAGGCCTTGAAATAGATTCAGTGCCTTATTCTTCACAGATGTGGACAAGGCATATGTACCAGATATCATGCAGCTGCATGACCTCATAGGTCTGGTCATCTTTTGTGTAATCCTGGAGCTGTCCAATGTCCTACATCCTGGTTTCTATACTGAAGGGGAACCCATTGGAACAAAGGGGAGGATCCTGCTAATCAATGCAAGAAAGCACTCCAGGTTGATAATATTTTGGCTGAGAGCACTTTGGGAAGTGACACAGGAATCAACATCTAACCATGTAGATGTTTTTGAGGTGCTCCTATGGCAAGTTTCCATGACCTTGTCCTCTTCCATGGAGGATTACAAGGAGATTCTACAACCATTGCTGGCAGACTGTTCCCCTGATGCAGTGGCCTGCAAATTGTATGATGTTCTCTATCACAGGCAGGGAACTGAAAGCTGGAGGAAAAGAAAGGACATCTCTTCAAGCAGCTATGATTGGGAAGGTGGACCCTTGGTCATCAAGCCCAGGCCTGGGGCAACAATGCCTTCAGGTGACACAGAGAATGGTAAGACTGAATGGGACAGGTGTGCTTTGGATGGGCTAGTCCCTCATTCCTTAAATGACAATGTCACCATGGTTACATGGCTTGGGCCTGAGGAGGAGGAGATTAACCAAGAGAAAAGCAACAGAAATAAGGTGAGAAGGGGAAAGAAGCCTGTTAGAAGTGTGAAGAAGGTAAGAAGAGTGAGGAGTCAAAATTGGAGTGACTCAGAGCAAAGGTTCAGGAGAGTGAATCATATTTTCCTGCTTGGACACAAATATATTTGGAACCAGATGCCAGGCCAAGGAAGAGGAGGGCCTGAAGTGTTCTCCTTGAAATTAATCAGGCCTGAATTGGCATCTGGGCAATTTCAACTACCATTTAAAGCACATTCTGTCTATATATGGATCCTTCCTTTCTCCCTCTAAGTTTTGCATATCTTCACATGGCATCTCATGCACACATTGTTATTTATAACTCTGTGACTATGGGAGTTACTAACACTACTGACTCACTCTAGTCACTACAGATGACCATGGGAAACCCCATAGTTTGCTGATGTTCAGTGCCAGAACCTGTGTGTTCTGATGCAGGAACCATTGAAACCACCAGAATGAGGGCCCCAGGCTACTGAACCATCATGGCAATCTCTTCACCCACTCCTGACCCTTCTCCTCATCTGCTGATCATGAACTTTGTCAAATATAATTCCCATTATCCTCCACCAGTTTAGAACAACTTGACTCAGCAAAAGTAAGTGTGAAATGTTCTATATATAGATTCCACTAATGCTTTTCCAGTGTGAATTGTGCTATAAGGCCCAGAAATTGACTCTATGTGTTCTTGATGCTGCTGCTCTGCACAAGAAATGCCTCAAATGTAAATGCAACCAGATTTCTAATTGCAATCACCAAGGAAGCAAGAAGGCTGAGTACAAAACTCAACCATTGTTGGAAGGGGAGTTTCCTCACATTAGGAAGAAATTGAAGAAAGCTTCCATTGGTATCAAAGAAAAAAAATCAACACCATGTTTGTCCAAAAAAGAATACAGTCAAACCTCTCTTATCCCATACCCCTCTGTCACAACCTGGAGCTATGGAATGTGAGGGGGTATGTGGTACAAGGGGGTTGCTACAATCAAGACTGACAAATCTCAAAAAGTTCAATTTTGTGTCTGTACACTATTTACAGCTGAAATATGTAGTAATTTGTGTTGGGACCAGAGTACAAGACCTCTCCGAGTGAATCTGTTGCTTAAACAAAGCTAGAATTGCTTCCAGCTTGCATGCAACAGGGTCATCCATACCATCAATATACTTGTCAAGGACCATTACAGCCTGAAGCATGTCACAATGGGTTGGGAGTAGGTGTTAGGACTAATCCTTATACACAATCACAGGCTTCAGAGAAGAGATTTGTTATAGAGACGAGACTAAGACACAATAGTCTGTGACCTACAAGGAGGAAACAATCTAGAGTCTTAAGGACTCCTACCTACAGAATGCACACCTTATATACCTGAGTCACTGGTCTGTGCACACAGTCTGTGCAGCCACTAAGGCTATGCACACACAGCAACAAGACCCAGACCCATCTCCCAGACCTGTCCGGACTTACCCAGACTCCTGGTCCCTTCCTGCGAATGCTGTTTCACCCAATATCCCCTGACAGCCTTGATCGTATAGCCACCCTGGGTTATATAATCCTCCTGCCATATCTGGATAGGGGTCCCTCGTCATATGCTCGCATCCCATTATACATCTGTAGGCCTCTGAATAAAATAGAGAAAAATAAAAGGAAAGTCTGTATTGTAACATGACCTCCTCCTCAAGACTTCACATCCCAGG
This sequence comes from Amanita rimosa, assembly GCA_023014395.1. Classification (NCBI taxonomy): domain Eukaryota; kingdom Fungi; phylum Basidiomycota; class Agaricomycetes; order Agaricales; family Amanitaceae; genus Amanita; species Amanita rimosa. The sequence continues at coordinate 136,089 of JAEBUO010000062.1, forward strand.
AAGTCATGCATTGGTCTGCCTAGGGGAATCAAGCATGGGTTTAACCAGCCCACCATGCTCAAGGTCTCTTGAGAATGCCCCTTCTGTGTCAGGTTCAGTGTAGATGAGTTTGTGGTTGCCTTTTCACTGTTGCCAATTCCGTTTCAACTTGTCAAGGTAGTCACGCTCAAATTTGCCATCTTCCCAACTGAACAACCACTTGGGAGCCTTTGTATTCATGTAGTTATGCCAATTTTTGAATCGTAAGTCTGTGGATGCTAATTGCCAAGGTGCGCTTGGGTTTTGCCTGTGGAACTTCTGAACCTCTTTCTTAGCATTAGTGAGGTTTTCTGCTGGTTCCCATGTTGATTCCTCCACAGGGTAATTTTTCCATTTGACCAAGTACTCCAGTCTGCCACCATTTTGTCTGCTGACTCTGCTGTCTATGACTTCTTCAACTTCATACTCATCATCCTCCAACTCTTCCACCATTTGTGCCTCTTTGCATTTGGCAACTTTTTCAATTTGATTGGGGAATTCCGTAGCAATATATGGCTTTAGAAGTACTTTGTTGAAGACATTGTAGATCTTCCATGCAGCAGGGATCTTTAACCAGTATGCAGACTCGCCAACCTTCTTAACCACCTCCAAGGGACCCACAAACTTGCTGTCTAACTTCTTAGTTGCTCGAAGCATTGGCAAATTTTCTGTACTGAGATACATCTTATCACCAGGTTGATAATTTCATGCCAGTGTCCTATGAGCATCCCACTGCTTTTTCATTGCTTCAGTGGTTTTTTCCAGTGCGATCTTAGCCTTGGCATGAACATCCTCAATTTCTGTGACTAGCTCCTCCATTACAATGGTTCTTGGTTGGTACAATGGATTCATCCCCTTGTTTGGATGTCTTCCATAGTTCATGAAAAATGGTGAAAACCCTGTGGACAAATGTATACAATCATTATGGCAAAATTGAGCTACTGCAAGCCAATCACTCCAGTTATCCTGCCAATGATTGACAAACATTGTCAGAAATTCCTTGACTTCCTGATTAACGTGTTCTGTCTGTCCATTGGTTTGCAGATGATAAGCTGTAGATGTATTGGCCTGTATTCCCAAGATCCCATATAGATCGTCCATGAACTTTGAAACAAACTATGGTCCCCAATCACTGATAACCTTTCTTGGCAAACCATGTTCTCGGAAGATGTTGTCTCTGAACAGGACAGCTACTCCTTGCAATGTAATTGATGATGATGTTGGGAGGAAATACGCCTTTTTTGTAAACTGATCTACCATGACCATGATCATGTCATTGCCCTTTGAATCCGGTAATGGTCCAATTAGATCTACCAAGATTACTTCCCATGGTGCATCAGGGATTTCATTTGGAATTAACGGTGCTGCCCTTGGCTGTTGGTTTGGCTTTGCCTTTTGACATGTTTCACATCCTCATATGAAGCGCTCAATGTCCTTCTGCATTTGTGGCCACCAAAAGTTGTGGTGAGACTTTCCACAGTCTTGGCTACCCCTGAATGCCCCCAGGAATGGTGAATTTGAATTAAATCACCCCTGATCCATGCATCTGCTGGAATGTAAATCCGACCCTTCCACTCAACCAATCCTTTCTCAGTTCTAAAGTCAGGGTCCTGCTGCTCAATGCCTTGTCAAGCCTGAGTTTCCCATTGCTGAGCCAAGACCTTCTGGATCGCTTTAATGATGTCCTCAATTGCCCAATCATCATCATGGATCCTTACAAACAAATGATCATTCAGGAGTATTACTCCTTCATTATCATTCTGTCCCTTTTTGTGTCCTGCTGTCCTTGACAATAGATCTGCTTTTGAGTTAGACTTTCCGGACCAATGTTTAATGACAAAATTGAATTCCTGTAAGTCTGTGACCCATCGTGCCTGCCTTCTGTTTAAGTTCTGCGGTTTTCAAAAATACATGAGGTTTTGATGATCCGTTAGAAGCTCAATCTGCTCCTTTGCACCCTTAAGGTAGTGGGACCATTCATAGCATCCATGCATGACTACAAGCATTTCTTTGTTGTAGATCTTGTAATTTTGCTCCACCTCATTTAATGACTTAGAAATAAAAGCCACTGTCCTTGCTCTGTTGAGACAAAATTCCACCAATTGCAAAATCAGACACATCTACTTCAACATGAAATTGACCATTGTCATTGGGAATTTTGAGGACTACCTCCCTCACCACAAGGTCTGCTGTTCCATCCAGTGCCATTCAACCTTGCCAGTAAGACCCATTAAAGGTTTCGCTGTTTTAGCAAATCCCAGTATAAAATGCCAATAAAAATTGACAAAACCCAAGAACTGCTGTAGTTCACATTTGCATGTAGGGATTGGCCAATCCACCACAGCCTGTACTTTGCCCTTTTCCATTTGGATAGAGCCTTGAATAATAACTAGTCCTAGGAAATCGATCCGAGGCTGATCAATCCAACATTTTTCTGGCTTTAATGACAATTTGTGATTTTCCAACTTTGCTAGGATGCAATTAACATGCATTGTGTGTGTGTCCTGTGACTGGGAGAACACCAAAATATTGTCAATATAAATGACGACCCATCCTTCAGCAATCTCTTGCTGAAAGATGTCGTTCATCATTGTCTGAAATGTTGCTGGGGAATTACAAAGCCCAAAAAACATGACCAAAGGTTTGAATAAGCCTCAATGGGTTTTGAAGGCTGCCTTCCATTCATCACCTTCCATTATTCAGATATTGTTGTACCCCACCAAATATCCATTTGGCTTTTGTTACAATTCTCTTTTCCCTTTGTTAATGGACTACATTTACTTATTACAAACCCATAGTTATGCCTTGGACATTATCTCCTTTCATAGCTACCTTCACCTTTCCTTTCTCAGACAGCTATGCCTTTTCCCCTTTAGTTCTCATTGTTTTCTAAATGTATATAAACCCCTCTCTTGTACCATAGTTCTTTAGTTCCAACTTAGTCAAATCATATCTACAACTTGAATGCTCTTTTACTTGTCATCTCAACTGCTCTCCTCACTCTCTCTAGCCTTTGTCATAATCAGACTTAGTGCCTTGAACCCTTGTCCAGTGGCTGGGAACAGACTGAGACTCTGTTTGTTGCTGAAGACTTGGATACTGAACAACGTTGTGGACATTGACTGTAACATAAGTTGGAACTCAGGACCAGCTCAGGGTACCAACCCTAGCCGACATCATTGAGACCTGCAGCTCTCAGGAACGACCCCCAAACGGATCTGTCACCTATAAGGGGAAATACTATCTTGGACAAAGAGAAGTTTTTCTCTACCAACAAACCTGGTATTTTGTTACAGAAGGACAGAAATGAAGCAAACCAGTTCCAGACAGATACTTTTCAGGAGCCTTTTACTCAGGTGCCTTTGAATTCAATTTACCTGATCAAATCTACCTAGACTGGGGTAGTGAAGTACAAGGGGAACTGCTCTACCTTGTTCAAGAACCAGAAAACGACTCAGGAAGAACTCTTTATAGAAACTTCTTTGGAGACAGCAACTGACACGGAATTACAGCTAGCCTTTTAGCAGAGTGGGAGGAATTACAACAAATCAAACAAGCCAAGCTTGAGGAAAATCCATTTGATACAGATTACCCAAAACAAGGACCACCCCCATCTCCAAAACCAAGAACCCCAAGTAGAAATTCTACTCCAGATATCAGGAACCCCCTGGCATGACACCTAGGAGCCCCAACAGAGAACTGAGGAGAGGAGAGGAGAGGAGGGATGAAACCCGAGAGAACTCAACTGAGGACTCTGGGTGCTGAATTGCACTCCTTATATACTACGACAGGTGGTCTGTGCACTACCCTAAGCCCTACTCTAAATATAGTATGGTATGAGTAAGACAACTGCGCATGTAGTAATGGTAATGAGTCATCAGCACCGGGTTCCAGTATCTTATCTATGGTACTACCTAAGTGCCAAGCGATAGGTGCCTGCTTAGTCAGCATGTGTTTATATAATATGAAGAAAATAAATAATAAAATGAAAATGACTTGGTGAAAAAGCTGAAGCTTTTCAGTTGGTCATGACACCAGAACCAAAACCAATCACCAGAACACCAACCCCTGAACCACCGATCAACCCCAAACCACCGATTACTCCTGAACCAAGAATGGCAACTGAAATCAACACTAGCTCTAAAGGAGATATCAAACCGCAGCCTATACAACCTTTTACAGGTAAACAAATCGAAGCAAGATCGTTTTTGGGACAGCTTGAGGATTATTTTACCCTCAACAAACAAACCTATGAGGGAAAAGATGAAAAGAAAGTCAGATATGTGCTTGCGTGCATGGGACCAGAATTGGATGACTGGAAAACCATTATTCGAGGTGAATTGAACGGCAACAGAGGCAGTACCACAGCCATGTTCAAATGGAGCAATTATGAAGCATTTGAAACATGTTTCATCAATGACTGGGGAGAAGTTAATAGCGCCCTTTGAGCCCTGAATAATCTATCCAAATTAAGAGTTGGAAATGGCGTTTCAGTCCCAGAATACATTAGGAAATTCCACATGGACATAGGAACATCTGGTCTCACTGGAATACCTGCTCAGTTGCAGGCATTCATCAAAGGACTACCTTTGGAACTCGCTAGGACAATCTTACAAGATCAGAGAAAGATCAAGACGATGCAAGAAGCCTATGACAAGGCTGAGGATCACCATAATGCTTGGGAAATGACAGGACAGGGAAACAGGAGAACCAATGATGGATCTGGAACACGTTTCAGTCGAAACAATAATCGATCCGGAACAATCAGAGCTATAAATACCATGACTCCTGGCTGATTGACAGATGATCAAAAGGAGGAATACCAAAAGACTGGAAAGTGTTTCAGGTGTGGAATACAGGGACACATCTCCAGGAACTGCCCGAAATGTAATGATGCATCTTCATCCAGGTCTTCTTATCAGAATAAGGCTGTCCGTTCCATCACTGAGGAGCAACAGAAGGAAGAAGACAAACCAGCAAAGAAAATTAGAGCTATCTTTTCAGCAATGTCTACTGAAGAGAAGAATGCCCTGTTAAACAAATTCAAAAACGAGGGTTTTTAGTTAGGAAGTGTCACTCAGCAGTTGGCCCTTCCTTATCGAGATCTGAACAGTTAGCACTTGATTCTGTAATAGTATTATCCAACAATGACAAGCACATTTCATTAACTATCAAATCGACTGATTTACCTGCTGGAACATCTGCCCTAATCGATTGTGGAGCAGAAGGAAACTTTGTAGATGAAGGAGCAGTGAAAGAGCTCAGAAAAGAACGACTCAAGAAACCAATTAAAGTCAGAAACGCAGATGGAACAGTAAACGCAAAATGAATGATCATGCATTGGACCAAAATATGCTACATGATTGAGGAATGACAATTTATAAATTGATTCTGGATCACTAAGCTAGGTGATCAACGGATGATCTTAGGAATACCCTGGTTAGAAGAGAATAACCCAATCATCAATTGGCAAGAAAAGTCTCTGCAGATTGAGGATCCAGACGCATTGCCAAAAGCAATTTGGCAGCTGGCCCTAGATTCTCAGCAATGGTGAGGATGACTATTGGATCAGAGTAAAAACGTCGGCATCGCAGGAATTGGAGCACAGGCTAAAGAAGGATGAACCATCTACCACCCTACCATCAGAATATGAGCAGTGGTGCACAATCTTTGACAAGAAGGCATCAGAACATTTTCCATCTAGTCAACCATGGGATCATGCAATCAACACGAAGGAGGGTTTTGTTCCAAAAGCTAGTAAACTTTATCCTTTATCTGTCAAAGAACAAGGACTGCTAGACAAATGGATTGATGAACAGCTCAAGAAAGGATATATTAAACCATCTACATCACCACAGGCATTGCTGTTTTTCTTTGTAGCAAAGAAAGAAAGCAGGACACTCCAACCCTGTCAAGATTACTGATATCTGAATGAATGGACTGTCAAAAATGCATACCCTCTTCCCCTTGTTTCCGATCTTATGACTAAACTGCGAGGTGCCAAGTATTTTACCAAATTAGACATTTGATGGGGATACAACAACATTCGCATCAAAAAGGGAGACAAATGGAAAGCAGCCTTTATCACCAATCGAGGGCTCTATGAACCAACAGTTATGTTCTTTGGATTATGCAATTCACCATCAACCTTTCAAACTATGATGAACAAATACTTCAGAGACATGATCAACGAAGGATGGTTAATCATCTACATGGACAATATGTTAATCTGTGCAGAAACACTGGAACAGCTGGAAGAGCAGACTAGACAAGTCTTACAACGGTTACAAGATAACAATCTATTCCTGAAACTAGAAAAGTGCAAGTTTGCCAGACAGGAAGTAGAGTTTCTAGGAATGATCATCACCCCTAGACACATCCAGATGGACCCAATTAAACTAGCAGGGATTGCCAATTGGCCAGTCCCTACCACGGTCAAACAAGTCCAATCCTTTCTCGGATTTGGAAATGTCTATTGATGCTTCATTGGGAATTTTGCTGCCATTGCTAAACCACTCACTGATCTCACTAAGAAAACTGAATCATTTGATTGGACCACTGAATGGAATAATGCCTTTGAAATTCTAAAGAAATGATTTGCATCCATGCCAGTGTTGTTGATGCCAGATCCAACTTGACCTTTTATCCTTCAAACTGACACATCAAACAAAGCGATAGGAGCAGTCCTGAAACAGGCAGATGAAACGAGATCTCTGCACCCCTGTGGATTTATTTCACATGCATTAACACAAACAGAGCAAAATTATCAGATCTATGATCAAGAACTCTTGGCAATCATTAAGGGATTGATGACTTGGCAACACCTATTACATGGATCACCCCATACCACCATAGTCCACTGCGATCACAAGAATTTGTCCTACTATTGAACCGCCCAACGCTTAACGCCCAGACAGGCTAGATGGTCATCCTTACTATCAGAATTCGACTTATGCATTGAGCATGTCCCGGGCACAAAAATGTTTGAAGCAGATGCCCTATCTCGATGCCCTGATCATATGGGAAATAGCAAATTATGAGAAGACATCATAGTCTTGCCTGAGGACCGTTTTATGCGCCTTATTGCAGAAGATCTAGTCACAGATATTCAGAAAGCGATGTCAAAAGATGATTTTGGATGCATTCTAATTGAAGTTATCACCACACATCACACCCCACCAATCAAATCAAATATACAGGACTGGTCTTACACAAATGGTGTTGTTCATTATCTCAGCAAAACCTATATCCCTGATCAGGATGGATTACGAACCAAGTTGATCAAAGAAACATGTGAGGCACAATCATCAGGTCATCCCGGACAACTAAAGACTCTTGAACTCCTTAAACGTGATTACTGGTGGCCTGGAATGTTCAAACACATGAGAGAATGGATTGAAGGATGCGCCCTCTGCCAACAGATGAAAATTAACACACACCCAAATGTGCCAGCCCTTCACCCAATTCAGTCAAAAGCAACACACCCATTCCAACAAGTGACCCTTGATTTCATCACTGATCTACCCCTTCCTGATGGCTTTGATTCGATCTTGGTCATGGTGGACCATGGTCTTACAAAGGGGGTAATTTTCACACCTTGCAAAAAGACAATTGATGCTCCAGGCACTGCAGAACTTTACATCTCTGAGATCTTCAAACGGTTTGGCCTACCTGATGTTTTAATCTCAGATTGAGGCCCACAGTTTTCTGCAAAGGTATTCCAGGAAATACGAAAAGCGTTAGGAATTGACCATAGAATGAGCACAGCCTACCACCCCCAGACTGATGGAGAAACAGAACGAGTCAACCAAGAACTAGAAGTCTATCTCTGGATGTTCTGTGCTAACGAACTGCATCTATGGAAACCGCTTCTCCCAATAGCCGAATTTGCTCACAATAACTGACATCATGACACAATCAAGACTTCTCCATTCAGGCTAATGTACAGAATGGACCCTGTCATGCTTCCCACAGCCATGACACGAATGACCACACCAGCAGCTGAGGAATGCCTCCAATTCCTGAGAAAGGCCAGAGAAGAAGCACTAGCAGCACATGAACTAGCAAGACAGCTAGTGGCAAGACAACGTAAAGACAAAGCAGTACGATTTGAAAAGGGCACCAAAGTATGGCTTGAGAATAAGAACCTTCACACACCATATCAGTCCAGAAAGCTAGCGCCAAAACGAGAAGGACCCTTTGAAATTGAACAAGTGATGGGACCCGTGACATACAAATTGAAACTTCCGAAGCAATGGTGCGTTCACCCTGTGTTTCATATGTCACTACTTACCCCATACTGGGAAACAACTGCACATGGCCTGAACTATGTGAAACCACCCCCTGATCTCATAAATGGACAAGAAGAATTCGAAGTTGAAGCAATTTGAGCCCACAGGAAGCGAGGCGCAGGCTACCACTATCTAGTTAAATGGAAAGGCTATGGATCAAATGACAATTCTTGGGAGCCCACCCGCAATCTTTCAAATGCTACTGACATCCTATCGGAATACAAACAACACTGACACCTTTGAATCATGACTCGATACAGAAACCGCCACATCTTAAAGCAGAATTACCATTATACAAAACAAAACTGTTTGATACTCTCTCAATACACTATAGCCCTTAAAGAAAAGACTGTCTACACCCGTGTACAATATCTCCCCATCTGACATGCCCCTGACCTAGATCCAGATCTTGACAAGGATGACCTATAAAGAACAGTCTGCCCGATACCAGCAATCATCTTACTTGTGTCAGAAACCATGTTCACCTTCTTTGCCCTCACCACCTACTTCATCATCCTTGCCCTCCTCTCCTGCACTCACTGGTGCATCAATGAAATGGTTGCTGCCCTATCGCCTTTCACTGCCATCCCAGACCTCCCGCTCAAGGTCTTTATTAAAAATACAACTATCATCCACTTCAAGGATGATGACCTCCATATCCACCCAGCTGACCTCCTTCCACAGGTATACCCTGACGACCACCACCTTCCCCACTTCGCCCAATTTGTAAAAAGGAACACCATGCTCACTGTTGTTGCCAACGCCCTTGCCGCCACCACCTGCTCCATCACCAATCTCTCCTTCACCACTGACAATCTCACCGCACTCATCCTCACCATTGACCCCCACGAATTGACCTATGAGGAACGCGATTCATTCCTATGAAACGCTCAGAATCTGCATTGCACTGCTGAAGCGCTCAAATGGAAGGTGGAGACCTCCACAAAAGAGTTAGACAATGCCGTCAAATGGGCTGAGTCCAGAACGGAACATGGCTGGACTACCTCTGGCTGGTAGAAGTCGGTGACTTCTCGCATACAAAGGGGGTAATGTTACGATTCTCTTTTCCCTTTGTTAATGGACTACATTTACTTATTACAAACCCATAGTTACACCTTGGATGTTATCTCCTTTCATAGCTACCTTCACCTTTCCTTTCTCAGACAGCTATCCCTTTTCCCCTTTAGTTCTCATTGTTCTCTAAACATATATAAACCCCTCTCATGTACTGTAGTTCTTTCGAATCATATCTACAACTTGAATGCTCTTTTACTCATTGTCTCAACCACTCTCCTTGCTCTCTCTAGCCTTTGTCATCATCAGACTTAGTGCCTTGAACCCTTGTCCAGTGGCTGGGAACAGACCGAGACTCTGTTTGTCACTGAAGACTTGGATACTGAACGACGTTGTGGACATCAACTGTAACAGCTTTCGATAACCAATCAATTAATTCTCTGATCAGGGGCAATGGATACCAGTTTTTCCTCGTGATGTCATTCAATTTTTGGTAATCCTGTACTGGTCTCAGTTTTCCATCCTTCTTTTTGACAAAGAAGAATGGTGATGCCTGTTTGGAAGTACTTGGTCTTATCTGTCCGGACTTTAGGTTTTCCTTGAGAAACTCGTCTAACTGTTCTTGCTCTTCTTTATTTAATGGATATACTTTACAATCCATCGGCTGTCCTCCTGGAATGAATTCAATGGCATGATCCCATGGCCGCCTTGGTGGCAGTTTGTCAAATGTTTCCTTCTCAAATACTTTTTGATATTTGAGATAATGTCCCAGCACTGTTTCTTCTAACAACCACTTTTTACTAGCCAATGCCTCCTTGGCCGCAATGTCTGTTGAGAGTGGTTGTAGCTTTACCTCTCCTAGTCCTATATGCACGGCAAGCAGACGTTCCCCATTTTCCAAAGATTTGGTTTCTTCCACCTCCTCCTCAGGTTCACTCACACTGGATTGATTCCAACATGTTCCTGGGCACCAGCTAAAAGTTACTTCCTGCTTTTTCCAATTCATACTTGGATTATGCAATTGTAACCAGTCATGCCCCAGAAACAAGTCTGTTTTTCCAAGGCGTGCAATGCAACAGTCCATTACTTCTTCATGGTCTCCAATTTGTAATTTAAACTGAACCATATACTCAATATTACCCATGGTGTTATGAGTTCCATCTGCATTATAGACTGGTACTGGTTGCATGAGGTGGTGCTTGTTCATCTGGTGTTTTTTCACAAACTCATCATTAATGCATGACCCTGTGCATCCTGAGTCAACTAAAGCTATGACAGGAATTGTAGATCCTGTGTCCATAGTGGTTATTATTCTATTTAGGTTCATTTCTTGTTTTCCTGAAGCCTTGACAATTTGTTGTTGCAATTGTACCAAATTCCACATTGCTTCTGATTCCAACTGTTGATTCAGTTCCTTCAGCAATTGCAGTGTGACTTTGGATAAATGTTTCTCATGAACCCATCCTTTCAAACAATCCATTGCAACAGTTTCATCTTGTTGCCATATCCGTCTCATTACCCAAGCAGGGGTCCACTGCTTGATCCTAGGTTTTGCACTCACACTTATGTTACAAATTCAATGAATATGAGAAGAAGAATATTCATATAACAGTTCTTGTACATTTACACAAGAGTCATTGTCTGATTTCGAAACTCTATTAGCCAGCAGCACTGAGCATTTGCCTACTGGCTTTTGCCAAAACCCTTCTCTTTTCCAAGTTCCTTCCATTGCTCCTCAGTGAGCTCTTCCATCCTAACCTCTCTTGCTTTCCACTTCCCTTTATCCTTCCATCAAGGTTTTCGGGGCTCCGGGCAGTCTCGTGCAAAATGTCCTTCCTTTCTGCAATTGTAACAATTACCCGTAACCTGTTTCTTGCTTTTATTGATATCAGGAACCCCCTGGCGCAACGCCTAGGAGCCCCAACAGAGAACCGAGGAGAGGAGAGGAAGGGAGGGATGAAACCCGAGAGAACTCGACTGAGGACTCTGGGTGCTGGTATATACTATGACAGGTGGTCTGTGCACTACCCTAAGCCCTACTCTAAATATAGTACAGTATGAGTAAGATGACTGCGCATGTAGTAATGGTAATGAGTCATCAACACCAGGCTCCAGTATCTTATCTACAGCTTTATCTAAGCACCAAGCGATAGGCGCCTGCTTAGTCAGCATATGTTTATATAATATGAAGAAAATAAAATGACTTAGTGAAAAAGCCGAAGCTTTTCAGTCGGTCATGACAGTACCCCCTTTTTAGGATTTGGCTTCCAGACAAATTCAGACTTCTTTTTCATCCTTCAGCACATCGTGCTCTGTCACAGATGATTCCTCTATTTCTTTGATGATGGGTGAGAGTGGGTGGGATGGTGGTGTGAGGTCTTCAATCATTTCAGTGCGAGGCGCTATATCATGTGATTGCCTTAGGCACATGCTACATTGACATGGCCCTTCCTTATCTCCTGGCTCTGTAAGGGTGTCTAACACCTTTTTTCCTTTCCATTTTTGCCAGTTTTGTTCCCATTTTGCAGCTGGTGCTACTGCATTGACATCAATTTTGGACACTGTTTTGTCCGAGGATTGTGTAAAGTTTTTGTAAGGTCTGAAAGTCAACCCTTCAAAGGTTGCTTTGTCAAGCCTTCTGATTGCTCTGGGGTTTCTATCGTAAAAGTTTTTTATTTTTCTTTTTGCATTTTGTAGATTTTCCAATGGTTCCCAAGAGTTATGCTCAGTGGTGTATCCCTTCCACCTTACCAAGTACTCTAATTTGTTTCTTTTTAATCTTACATCTATTATTTCTTCCACTTCATACTCCTTTTCACCATCTATCTCAATTGGCAGTGGGGGTTGTGCTTTTTGCCCTCTCATTGGTCGTTTCCAAGGGTGGACTTGTGAGACGTTTACCACGGGATGGATTTGTTGGGAGAAGGGTAAATCCAACTCTACTGCATTTGATGACACTATTTTCTTGATTGGGTATGGCCCAATCCATCTTTCCACCAATTTTTTAGTTGGTCGACCCATTATCCTTAGATCTTTGGTTGATAGCCATACTTTATCTCCAACTTTATACTCTGGTGTGTCTGATCTATGTCTATCTGCATAGAGTTTCATATCACCTTGTGATTTTAGCAAGGCTGCCTGAGTTTCCTCATGGATTTCCTTCATTTTTTGGGTGAACTCTGATGCAGCTGGGTGGCTTCCTTCCCTTCTTGGCTCGATCCCCATCCTAGGGTGTTTACCATAATTGACAAAGAACGGTGTCTGTTTGGTTGATGCCTGAATTTTGTTATTGTAGCTAAATTTGGCAATGGCTAACCATCCAGACCAAGTTTCTTGTCTATGGTCTACGGAAATTCTCAGGTACTGTTCTAAGTCCTGATTCATTCTCTCTGTTTGTCCATCTGTTTGTGGATGGAATGCTGTGGATAGATCTGTGCTGATGCCCAGCATCTGGTTTAGTTCTTTCATCATTTGTGCTGCAAATTGTGGACCACGGTCTGAGATTATAGATTCGGGGAGGCCATGGAGTTTCCATACATGGTCCCTGAATAGTGTGGCTAACCCCTGAGCCGAAGTTTCTTCTGAGGTGGGAATAAAGTGTGCCATTTTGGACATTTGATCACAAACTACCAGGATTGCATTGTGTCCATGGGACTCTGGTAGTTTTGTGATGAAATCCACCGAGATGTGTGTCTACAGCTGAGCTGGTGCCGAGTTTGGCATTAGCTTTCCAGCTGGTGGCTCAGGGAAATTCTTATTTTGCTGGCACTTGTCACATCCACTGACATATTTTTTGATGAATCTGGTGATTCCAGGCCACCAGTAATTTCTTGTGACGAGTTCAATCGTCTTCCACTGTCCTCCATGTCCAGCAATGGGCATATCATGGTGTAGGTGGACTATCTCCATCCGTAATTTCTCATCCTTAGGTACATAGACTTTTCCTTGCCAAAGGATAAGTCCTTGTTCCATTTCCCATTCTCGAGCGTTTAGTGTTTTGACACCAGCCTTTTTCATGGCTTCTACTGCCTTTACTACTGCTTTGTCATGTGCTTCAGAGTGTTGAATTTTGTTTAGTAATTCTTTTTCTGAGCTGTGAATGAATATGTGTCCATGACATAGTGCAGCGATTCTAAAAAAGTCCGGTTTGAGGAGCATGGCGTCCTTGTTGTCATCATCCACCCCCTTTTTATGGTCTGGCCTCAATCCAGGTCTTCTAATCAGAATAAGGCTGTCCATTCTTTCACTGAGGAGCAACAGAAGGAAGAAGACAAACCAGTAAAAAAGATTAGAGCCATCTTCTCAGCAATGTCTACAGAAAAAAATAATGCCCTCTTAAACAAATTCGAAAACAAGGGTTTTTAGTTAGGAATCATCACTCAGCAGTTGGCCCTTCCTTATTATTGAGATCTGAACAGTTAGCACTTGATTCTGTAATAGTATTATCCAACAGTGACAAGTGCATTTCATTAACTATCAAATCAACTGATTTACCTGCTGGAATATCTGCCCTGATTGATTGTGGAGCAGAAGGAAACTTTGTAGACAAAGGAGCAGTGAAGGAGCTCGGAAAAAAACGACTCAAGAAACCTATTAAAGTCAGAAATGCAGATGGAATGGTAAATGCAAAAGGAATGATCACACATTGTGCCAAGATATGCTATATGATTAAAGGATGACAATTTGAAAACTGGTTTTGGATCACTGAGCTAGGTGATCAACAAATGATTCTAGGAATACCTTGGTTAGAAGAGAATAACCCAATCATCAATTGGCAAGAAAAAATCTCTGCAGATTGAAAATTCAGATACATTGCCAAAAGCAATTTGGCAGCTGGCCTTAGACTCTTAGCAATGGGGCAAAGATGACTATTGGATTAGAGTAAAAACATCAGCATCACAAGAACTGGAGCATAGGCTAAAGAAAGATGAACCATCCACCACACTACCATCTGAATATGAGCAGTGGCACACTATCTTTGACAAGAAAGCATCGAAACATTTCCCATCTAGTCAACCATGGGATCATGCAATTAATACTAAAGAAGGTTTTGTCCCAAAAGCTAGTAAACTCTATCCCCTATCCATCAAAGAACAAGGATTGTTAGATGAGTGGATTGATGAACAACTCCAGAAAGGATATATTAGACCATCCACATCGCCCCAGGCATCACCATTCTTCATCATAGCAAAAAAGGAAAGCAGAGCACTCCAACCCTGTCAGAACTACCAATATCTGAATGAATGAACTGTCAAAAATGCATATCCCCTTCCCCTTGTTTCCAATCTCATGACTAAATTACAAGGTGCCAAATATTTCACCAAACTAGACCTCCAATGGTGATACAACAATGTCCGAATCAAGAAGGAAGACGAATGGAAAGCAGCCTTCATTACCAATTGAGGACTCTATGAACCCACAGTCATGTTCTTTGGATTATGCAATTCACTGTCAACTTTCCAGACAAAATTGAAGACTCTTGAACTCCTCAGACGTGACTACTGGTGGCCTGGGATGTTCAAACATGTCAGAGAATGGATTGAAGGATGTGCCCTCTGTAAGCAGATGAAGATTAACATGCACCCAAATGTTCCAGCCCTTCACCCAATTCAGTCAAAAGCAACATGCCCATTCCAGCAAGTAACAGATGCAAAGACAAGGCAATACAATTCGAAAAAGGCACCAAAGTATGGCTTGAAAATAGGAACCTCCATATCCCATATCAGTCCACAAGGTTAACACCAAAACAAGAAGGACCCTTTGAAATTGAACAAGTGATGGGACCTGTGACATACAAATTGAAACTCCTGAAGCAATGGTGCATTCATCCTGTGTTTCATATGTCACTCCTTACCCCATATTGGGAAACAACTGCACATGGCCCAAACTATGTGAAACCACCCCCTGATCTCATAAACAGACAAGAGGAATTCGAAGTTGAAGCAATTCTAGCCCTTAGGAAGTGAGGTGCAGGTTATCACTACCTAGTTAAATGGAAAGGGTATGGATCAAATGACAATTCTTGGGAACCTGCCTGCAATCTTTCAAAAGCCATCAACATCCTCTCAGAATATCAACAAGGTTGACACCTCTGAATCAATGACTCAATACAAAAACTGCCATATTCTAAAGCAAAATCACTACTACACAAAACAAAACTGTTCAACACTTTCTCAATACACTATAGCCCTTAAGGAAAAAACCATCTTCACCCACATACAGTACCTTCCCTTCTGACATGCCCCCAAAGCACCAAATCTATCAGAAAAGCCTACCCAAACAGTGGCATTGGTCACACAATACTACTGTATTTTCCAACTTAATCACAACCATCAGAAGAATCCATCAGGGACAACAGAAATTCCCTGCTGCACAGTACAACAATACCTCCCCAGATTCTATCAGTTACAATTCTCAGTCAATGACTTACCATTCTACAATACAAACCCACTGATTTACCAGAATTTAGCAATAAAGAAAACCGATGTTTACAACACAAGCCATGGCAGACTTTTATGCCCAGAAGAATATGAGAAACTCAACAAGATCTCCAAAAAGGCACAAGAAATTGGTGCGCAGACCTAGACCTGGATTTTGATGAGGACAACCTATAAAGAACAAAACTACTCAGTGTCAAACAATAATTCTACTTGCTCAGAAACATCATGTTTACTGCCTTTGCCCTCATCACCTATTTCACCACCCTCCTCCTTATCTCCTGCACTCACTGGCACATTGATGAAACTGCTGCCACCCTCTCACCCTTCATTGCTGTCCCTGACCTCCCACTCAAGGTCTTTATTGAAAATACCACCATTGTCCACTTTGAGGACAATGATCCACACATCCACCCTGCCGACCTCCTTCCCCAAGTACATCCTGATGACCACCATCTTCCCCATTTCGCCCAGTTTGTTAAACAAAACACTATGCTCACTGTTGTCACCAATGCCCTTGCTGCTGCCACTTGTTCCATCACCAGTCTCACATCTGCCACTGACAACCTTGCCGCCCTCACCCTCACTATCAACCCACACAAGATGACCTACGAGGAACGCGATTCCTTCCTACAGAATGCACAGAACTTGCACCACACTGCTGAGGCACTCAAATGGAAGGTGGAGACATTGACAAAAGAACTCAACAATGCTGTCAAATGGGCAGAAGCCAGGACAGAACATGGCTGGACTACCTCTGGCTGGTAAAAGTTGGTGACTTCTCACATACAAGGGGGGTAATGTTACAATTCTCTTTTCCCTTTGTTAATGGATTACATTTACTTGTTACAAACTCATAGTTACACCTTGGATGTTATCTCCTTTTCATAGTTACCTTTGCCTTTCCTTTCTCAGATAGCTATGCCTTTTCTCTTTTAGTCTCTTTTGTTCTCTAAACCCCTCACATGTACCATAGTTCTTTAGTTCCAACTTAGTCAAATCATATCTACAACTTGAACAATCTTTTGCTTGTCACCTCAACTGCTCTCCTTTCTCTCTCTCTAGCCTTTGTCATTGTCAGATTTAGTGCCTAGAACCCTTGACCAGTGGCTGGGAACAGACCAAGACTCTGTTTGTTGCTGTAGACTCGGACACTGAATGATATTGTGGACATCAACTGTAACACCAATGGTCATGTTCTTTGGATTATGCAATTCACCTTCCACCTTCCAGACAATGATAAACAAATACTTTAGGAATATGATCAATGAAGGGTGGTTAATTATTTACATGGATGATATGTTAATCTGTGCAGAAACACTGGAACAGCTAGAAGAACAGACACAATGAGTTTTACAGTGGCTACAAGATAACAATCTATTCCTGAAACTAGAAAAGTGCAAATTCACCACACAGCAAGTCGAGTTCCTCAGAATTATCATCACCCCTGGACGAATCCAAATGGACCCAATTAAACTAGCAGGCATTGCAGACTGGCCAGTCCCTACCACAGTAAAACAAGTCCATCATTCCTCAGATTTGGAAACTTCTATCAATGCTTTATTGGAAATTTTGCCACCATTGCCAAGCCACTCACTGATCTCACTAAGAAAGCCAAACTGTTTGATTGGACCATTGAATGGAATAATGCCTTTGAAATTCTGAAATGACAATTTGCATCCATGCCAGTGCTACTGATGCCTGATCCAACTCAACCCTTTATCCTTCAAACCAATGCATCAAATAAAGCGATAGGAGCAGTCTTGAAACAGGCAGATGAAGCAGGGTCCCTGCATCCTTGTGGATTCATTTCACACACATTAAGCAAAACTACCAGATCTACAACCAAGAACTCTTGGCAATCATTAAGGGATTGATGACTTGGCAACACCTATTGCATGGATCACCCCATACCACTATTGTTCACTGTGATCACAAGAATTTGTCCTATTACCAAACTGCTCAACACCTAACACCCAGGCAAGCCAGATGGTCATCGTTACTGTCAGAGTTTGACTTGCACATTGAACACGTCCCTGGGACAAAGATGTTCGAAGCAGACACCCTATCATGATGCCCTGACCACATGGGGAACAGTGAATTGCAAGAGGACATCATAGTCCTACCCAAGGATCGTTTCATTTGCCTTATTGCAGATGATCTAGTTATAGATATCCAGAAAGCAATGTCAAAAGACGATTTTGGACACATTTTGATCAAAGTCATCACCACACACCACGCTCCACCAATCAAATTGAATATACAAGATTGGTCTTACATAAATGGCATTGTGCACTATCTCAGCAAGACCTACATCCCTGACCAGGATGGCCTATGGACCAAATTGATTAAAGAAATGCATGAAGCACAATCATCAGGCCACCCTGGATGATTAAAGACTCTAGAACTTCTCAAACACGACTATTGGTGGCCTGGAATGTTTAAACATGTCAAAGAATGGATTGAGGGATGCACCCTCTGTCAGCAGATGAAGACACCTGAATGTTCCAGCCTCTATCCAATTTAATCAAAAGCAACACACCTGTTCCAACAAGTAACCCTTGAATTCATCACTGATCTACCCCTTTCTGATGGTTTTGATTTGATCCTGGTCATGGTGGACCATGGTCTTACAAAGGGGGTAATTTTCACACCTTGCAAGAAAACAATTGATGCTCTAGGAACTGCAGAACTTTACATCTCCGAAATATTCAGATGGTTTGTTCTACCCAATATTTTGATCTCAGACAAAGGACCTCAGTTCTCTGCAAAGGTATTCCAAGAAATACAAAAAACACTAGGAATTGACCATAGAATGAGCACAGCCTATCATCCTCAGACAAATGGAGAAACAGAACGAGTCAATCAGGAACTAGAAGTCTACCTTTGGATGTTTTGCACTAATGAACCACATCTATGGAAACCACATCTCCAAATAGCCGAGTTTGCTCACAATAACCAACATCATGACACAATCAAGACTTCCCCATTCAGGCTAATGTATGGGATGGACCCTGATGCACTTCCCACTGCCACAACACAAATGACTACACCAGCAGCTGAGGAATGCCTTCAGTTCCTAAGGAAAGCCAGGGAGGAAGCATTAGCAGCACAAAAACTAGCCAGACAGCTAGTAGCCAGACAACACAAGGACAAGGCCATACAATTCAAAAAGGCACCAAAGTATGGCTTGAGAACAGGAATCTCCATATACCATATCAGTCCAGACAGCTAGCACCAAAATGAGAAGGATCCTTTGAGATCGAACAAGTAATGGGACCTGTGACATACAAATTGAAACTTACAAAGCAATGGTGTATCCACCCTGTGTTTCATATGTCACTCCTTACCCCATATCAAGAAACAACTGCACATGGCCCAAATTACATATGTGAAACCACCCCCCAATCTCATAAACAGACAAGAAGAATTTGAGGTCAAACCAATTCTAGCACACAGGAAACAAAGTACAGGCTACCACTACCTAGTTAAATGGAAAGGCTATGGATCAAATGACAAGTCTTGGGAACCTGCTTGCAATCTCTCAAATGCCACAGACGTTCTAGCAGAGTATTGCCAACACCAACACCTCTGAACCCATGACTCGATACAGAAACTGCCATATCCTAAAGCAAAATCCCTATTACACAAAATGAAACTGTTTGACACACTCTCAATACACTATAGCCCTTAAAGAAAAGACCACTTTTGCCTGTGTGCAGTACCCTCCTTTCAGACGCCCCACAAAAGCATTGAACCTATCAGGAAAACCAACCAAAACTGTGGCAATGACCACACAATATTACTGCATCCCTCAACTTAACCAAGATCATCAGAAGAATCCATCAGGAACAGCAGAGATTCCCTGTCATGCTGTACAACAATATCTCCCTGGATTTTATCAGTTATGATTCTCAGTCAATGACATACCACCCTATAACAAGGACCCACCTATCTACCAGAACCTTGCAATAAAGAAAAGTGATGTCTATGACACAAACCATGGAAGACTCTTATGCCCTGAAGAATACAAGAAACTTGACAAAATATTTAAATGAGCACAAGAAATTGGTGCACGGATCTGGCTTGTTATGGTCAATGTCCACAACATTGTTCAGCGTCCAAGTCTACAGTGACAAACAGAGTCTCAGTCTGTTCCCAGCCACTGGACAAGGGTTCTAGGCACTAAGTCTGACGATGACAAAGGCTAGTGAGAGAGAGAGTAGAGCAGTTGAGATGACGAGCAGAAGAGCATTCAAGTTATGGATAAGATTTGACTAAGTTGGAACTAAAGAACTATGATACATGAGAGGGGTTTATATACATTAAGAGAACAATGGAAACTAAAGGGGAAAGAGCATAGCTATCTAGGAAAGGAAAGGTGAAGGTAGCTATAAAAGGAGATAACATCCAAGTGTAACTATGGGTTTGTAACTAGTAAATGTAGTCTGTTAACAAAGGGAAAAGAGAACTGTAACATTACCCCCTTCGTATGCGAGAAGTCACCAACTTCTACCAGCCAGAGGTTGTCCAGCCATGATCAGTTCTGGATTCTGCCCATTTGACTGCATTGTCAAGTTCTTTTGTTGACGTCTCCACCTTCCATTTGAGAGCTTCAGCAGCTTGATGCAAGTTTTGTGCATTCCTTAGGAAGGAGTTGCGTTCCTCATAGGTCATCTCATGTGGATTGATGGTGAGGGTGAGGGTGGCGAGGTTGTCAGTGGCAGAGGACAGGTTGGTGATAGAGCATGTGGCAGCAGTGAGGGCATCAGCAACAATGGTGAGTGTAGTGTTTCATTTGATGAATTGAGTGAAGTGGGGAAGGTGGTGGTTGTCAGGGTGTACCTGGGGAAGCAAGATGGCAGGGTGGACGTGGAGGTCGTCATCCTCGAAGTGGATGACTGTGGTATTTTCTATGAAGACCTCGAGTGGGAGGTCTGGGACAGTGATGAAGGGCGAGAGGGCGGCGGTGGCTTTGTCAATACACCAATGAGCACAAGAGAGGAGGAGGAGGATGGTGAAGTAGGCAGTGAGGGTGAAGAAAGTGAACATGGTTTCTGACGTGAGTAAGATGATTGTTGGTATTGGGTAGACTGTTCTTTTTTATACGTTGTCTTCATCGAAATCTGGATCTAGGTCCTCGTCGTCCATCTCTATTTGGTCTAGTATGTCCGGGTTCGTGAGAAGCTCATGGTCTTCCCTGATGAACATTTCTAAAGCCATGAACTGATAGGTACTGAGGTCGGTGATGGGTTTGGAGAGAAATCTTCTGATCTGCCTGACAACATTGAGTACTAGGTCCTTCTGCTCATCTAATAAGTAGCAAAGGTTGTCAGTATAATCGTCCATAGATAGGGTTGGTCTGCCTGGGAGCGTGATTCCTTGATTGGATAGCCAGACCTGTGCACTAAGGTCTTGTATCTTCCTAGAGAGTTTGTCAAGTTTTTCATATTCTTCTGGGCATAGGAGCCTGCCATGGCTAGTGTTGTAAACATTGGTTTTCTTTATTGCAAGATTCTGATAAACTGGTGGGCCTGTAATGTAAGGCAGTAGGTCATTGATCAAGAATTGTAATTGATAGAATCCAGGGAGATATTGTCGAACTGCTTGGCAGGGGATCTCCGTTGTTCCAGATGGATTCTTCTGATGATTGCAATTAAGTTGTGGGATGCAGTAATATTGTGTGACCAATGCCACAGTTTGAGTAGGTTTTTCTGATAGATTTGGTGCTTTAGGGGAGTGTCAGATGGGGAGGTATTGTATGCGGGTATGGACAGTCTTTTCTTTAAGGGCTATAGTGTATTGAGAGAGTGTCAAACAATTTCGTTTTGTATAATGATAGTTTTGTTTCAAGATGTGGCGGTTTCTGTATCGAGTCATGGTTCAAAGGTGTCAACATTGTTGATATTCTGATAGGATATCGGTGGCATTCGTAAGATTGTGGGCAGGTTCCCAAGAGTTATCATTCAATCCGTAGCCTTTCCATTCAACTAGGTAATGGTAGCCTGCGCCTCGCTTCCTGTGGGCTAGAATTGCCTCTACCTCGAATTCCCCTTTTCCATTCACAAGATCAGGGGGTGGTTTCACATAGTTTGGGCCGTGCGCAGTCATTCCCTTATATGGGGTAAGGAGTGACATATGAAACACAGGGTGAATGCACCAATGCTTCAGGAGTTTTAATTTGTATGTCACTGGTCCCATTACTTGTTCGATCTCAAAGGGTCCTTCTCGTCTTGGTGCTAGCTTTCTGGACTGATATTGTTACAGTCCTCTTTTCCCTTTATTAATGGACTACATTTACTTGTTATAAACCCATAGTTACACTTGGACATTATCTCCTTTCATAGCTACCTTCACCTTTCCTTTTCTAGATAGCTATGCTCTTTCCCCTTTAGTTTCTATTGTTCTTTAAACGTATATAAACCCCTCTCATGTACCGTAGCTCTTTAGTTCCAACTTAGTCGAATCATATCCATAACCTGAACGCTCTTTTGCTCATCGCCTCAACCACTCTCTTCGCTCTCTCTCTAGCCTTCGTCATCGTCAGACTTAGTGCCTAGAATCCTCGACCAGTGATTGGGAACAGACCAAGACTCTGTTTGTTGCTGAAGACTTGGACACTGAATGACGTTGTGGACATCAACCGTAACATAAGTTGGAACTCAGGACTAGCTCAGGGTATCATCCCTAGCTGACACCATTGAAACCCGCAGCTCTCAGGAATGACCCCTGAACGGATCTGTCACCTATAAGGGGAAATACTACCTTGGATGATGAGAAGTTTTTCTCTACCAACGAACCTGGTATTTTGTTACAGAAGGACGGAAACGAAACGAACCAGTCCCAGACAAATATTTTTCAGGAGACTTCTACTCAGGAGCCTTTGAATTCGATTTACCCAATCAAATCTACCTAGACTGGGGTAGTGAAGTACAAGGAGAACCGCTCTACCTTGTTAAGGAACCAGAAAACGAACCAGGAAGGACCCTCTATAAGAAATTCTTTAGTGGAAGCGACCGACACAGAATCACAGCTAGCCTTTTAGCAGAGTGGGAGGAATTACTACGAATTGAACAAGCCAAGCTTGAGGAAAACCCATTTGATACAGATTACTCGAAACAAGGACCACCCCCATCTCCAAAACCCAGAACTCCGAGTAGAACCCCTACTCCAGAACCGAAACCGATCACCAGAACACCAACCCCTGAACCACTGATTAACCCCGAACCACCAATCACTCCTGAACCAAGAATGGCATCTGAAACCAGTGCTAGCTCTAAAGGAGATATCAAACCGCAGCCTATACGACCTTTTACAGGCAAACAAATCGAAGCAAGGTCATTTTTAGGACAGCTTGAGGATTACTTTACCCTCAACGAACAGAACTATGAAGGAAAAGATGAGAAGAAAGTCAGATATGCGCTTGCATGCATGGGACCAGAACTAGACAACTGGAAGACTATTATCCGAAGCGAATTGAATGACAACAGAGGCAGTACCACAGCCACGTTCAAATGGAGCAACTATGAAGCATTTGAAACACATTTCATCAATGACTGGGGAGAAGTCAACAGTGCCCTTCAAGCCCTGAACAATCTATCCAAATCAAGAGTTGGAAACGGCATTTCAGTTCCAGAATACATTAGGAAATTTCACATGGACATAGGAACCTCTGGGCTCACTGGAATACCCGCTCAGTTGCAGGCATTTGTCAAAGGATTACCCTTAGAACTTGCTCGGATGATCTTACAGGACCAAAGGAAGATCAAGACGATGCAAGAAGCCTATGATAAGGCTGAGGATCACCATAACGCTTGGGACATGATGGGACAGGGGAACAGGAGAACCAATGATGGATCTGGGACATGTTTCAATCGAAACAACAATCGATCCAGGACAATCAGAGCTATAACTACCACGACTCCTAGCCAATTAACAGATGCTCAAAAGGAGGAATACCGAAAGACTGGCAAGTGTTTCAGATGTGGAACACAGGGACACATCTCCAGGAACTGCCCAAAACGCAATGATGCATCTTCATCCAGGTCTTCTTATCAGAATAAGGCTGTCCGTTCTGTCACTGAGGAACAACAGAAGGAAGAAGACGAACCAGCAAAGAAAATTAGAGCCATCTTTTCAGCAATGTCTACTGAAGAGAAGAATGCCCTCTTAAACGAATTTGAAAACGAGGGTTTTTAGTTAGGAAGCGTCACTCAGCGGTTGGCCCTTCCTTATCATCAAGACCTGAACAGTTAGCACTTGATTCTGTAATAGTATTATCCAACAATGACAAGCGCATTTTGTTAACTATCAAATCGACTGATTTACCCGCTGGAACATCTGCCCTAATCGATTGTGGAGCAGAAGGAAACTTCGTAGATGAGGGAGCAGTGAAAGAGCTCAGGAAAGAACGACTTAAGAAACCAATCAAAGTCAGAAATGCAGATGGAACAGTAAATGTGAAAGGAATGATCACACATCGGACCAAAATATGCTACATGATCGAGGGACAGCAATTTATCAATTGGTTCTGGATCACTAAGCTAGGCAATCAACGAATGATTCTAGGAATACCCTGGTTAGAAGAAAATAACCCAATCATCAACTGGCGAGAGAAATCTCTGAAAATTGGAGACCTGGACACGTCGCCAAAAGCAATCTGGCAGTTAGCCCTCGACTCCCAGCAATGGGGCAAGGATGACTATTGGATTAGAGTTAAAACATTGGCATCACAGGATCTAGAGCATAGGCTAAAGAAAGACGAACCATCCACCACTCTACCTACAGAATATGAGCAATGGCGCACCATCTTTGACAAGAAGGCATCAGAACACTTCCCATCCAGTCGACCGTGGGATCATGCAATCAACACAAAGGAGGGTTTTGTCCCAAAAGCTAGTAAACTTTACCCTCTATTGGTCAAGGAACAAGGACTGTTAGACGAATGGATTGATGAACAACTCAAAAAAGGATACATTAAACCATCTACATCACCGCAGGCATCACCATTCTTCTTCGTAGCAAAGAAAGAAAGTGGAGCACGATCTCATGACTAAATTATGAGGCACCAAGTATTTTACCAAACTAGACCTCCGATGGGGATACAACAATGTTCGAATCAAGAAGGGAGATGAATGGAAAGCCGCCTTTATTACCAATCGAGGACTCTACGAACCAACAGTAATGTTCTTTGGATTATGCAACTCGCCGTCAACCTTTCAAACTATGATGAATGAATACTTTAGGGACATGATCAATGAGGGATGGCTGATCATTTACATGGACGACATGTTAATCTGTGCAGAAACATTGGAACAGCTGGAGGAGCGGACAAAATGAATTTTACAACGGTTACAAGATAATGATCTATTCCTGAAACTTGAAAAATGCAAGTTTGCCATGCAGGAAGTCGAATTCTTAGGAATGATCATCACCCCTGGACGCATTCAGATGGACCCAATAAAGTTAGCAGGGATCGCCGATTGGTCAGTCCCTACCACAGTCAAACAAATCCAATCATTCCTCGGATTTGGGAACTTTTACCAACGTTTCATTGGAAATTTTGCTGCCATCGCTAAACCACTTACCAACCTCACTAAGAAAACAGAACCATTTGACTGGACCACTGAATGGAACAATGCTTTTGAAATTCTAAAGAAATGATTTGCATCTATGCCGGTATTATTAATGCCAGATCCTACTCGACCCTTTATCCTTCAAACCAATGCATCGAATAAGGCAATAAGAGCAGTCTTGAAACAAGCAGATGAAACTGGATCTCTACATCCCTGCGGATTTATCTCACATGCATTAACACAAATGGAACAGAATTACCAGATCTACAATTGAGAACTCTTGGCAATTATCAAAGGATTGATGACCTGGCGACATTTACTACATGGATCACCCCACACCACTATAGTTCACTGCGACCACAAGAATCTGTCCTACTATCAAACTGCCCAACGCTTAACACCCAGACAAGCTAGATGGTCATCCCTATTATCAGAATTTGACCTACACATTGAGCACATCCCTGGCACAAAAATGTTTGAAGCGGATGCCCTATCCCGATGCCCTGATCATATGGGAAACAGTGAATTACAAGAAGACATTGTAGTCCTACCAGAGGATCATTTTATTTGTCTTATTGCAGAAGATCTAGTTACAGAAATTCAGAAAGCAATGTCAAAAGACAATTTCGGACATATTCTAATTGAGGTTATTACTATGCACCGCACCCCACCAATCAAATCGAACATACAGGATTGGTCTTATACCAATGGCATTGTTCATTATCTCGGCAAGACCTACATCCCTGACCAAGATGGACTACGAACCAAATTAATTAAGGAAACGCACGAAGCACGATCATCAGGTCACCCTGGACGATTAAAGACCCTTGAACTCCTTAAACGTGACTACTGGTGGCCTGGAATGTTCAAACATGTCAGGGGATGGATAGAAGGATGCACCCTCTGTCAGCAGATGAAGATTAACACACACCCAAATGTACCAGCCCTTCACCCGATTCCGTCAAAAGCAACCTGCCCCTTTCAGCAAGTAACCCTTGATTTCATCACTGATCTACCCCTCTCTGATGGCTTTGACTTGATCCTGGTCATGGTGGACCACGGTCTTACAAAGGGGGTAATTTTCACACCCTGCAAAAAGACAATTGACGCTCTAGGCACAGCAGAACTTTATGTCTCTGAAATTTTCAAACGATTTGGCCTACCTGACATTTTAATCTCGGATTGAGGACCACAGTTCTCCGCAAAAGTATTTCAGGAAATACGAAAAGCACTAGGAATTGACCATAGAATGAGCACAGCCTATCATCCCCAGACCAACGGAGAAACAGAACGAGTCAACCAGGAACTAGAAGTCTACCTCTGAATGTTCTGTTCCAATGAACCGCATCTATGGAAACCACTTCTCCCAATAGCCGAGTTTGCTCACAATAACCGATATCATGACACAATCAAAACTTCCCCATTCAGACTAATGTATGGGACGGACCCCGTTGTGCTTCCCACAGCTACAACATGAATGACCACACCAGCAGCAGAGGAACGCCTTCAGTTCTTAAGGAAGGCCAGAGAAGAAGTGCTAGCAGTGCATGAACTAGCAAGACAATTAGTGGCAAGACGACGCCAGGATAAAGCAGTATGATTTGAAAAAGGCACCAAAGTATGGCTTGAGAACCGAAATCTTCACATACCATATCAGTCCAGAAAGCTAGCACCAAAACGAGAAGGACCCTTTGAAATCGAACAAGTGATGGGACTGTAACAGATATTGCCTTGTCTTTGCATTGTCTTGCCACTAGTTGTCTTGCTAGTTCATGTGCTGCTAGTGCTTCTTCTCTGGCCTTCCTTAGGAACTGAAGGTGTTCCTTGGCTGCTGCTGTGGTCATTTGTGTTGTAGCTGTGGGAAGCGCAACAGGGTCCATTCCATACATTAGTCTGAATGGGGAAGTTTTGATTGTGTCATGATGTTGGTTATTGTGGGCAAACTCGGCTATTGGGAAAAGCAGTTTCCATAGATGCAGTTCATTGGAGCAGAACATTCGGAGATAGACTTCTAGTTCCTGGTTGACTTGTTCTGTTTCTCCGTCTGTCTGGGGGTGATAGGCTGTGCTCATTCTATGGTCAATTCCTAACACTTTTTGTATTTCCTGAAATACTTTTGCAGAGAACTGTGGTCCTTGGTCCGAAATTAAAACATCAGGTAAGCCAAACTGTTTGAAAATTTCAGAGACGTAAAGTTCTGCTGTGCCCAGAGCGTCAATTGTCTTCTTGCAAGGTGTGAAAGTTACCCCCTTTGTAAGACCATGGTCCACTGTGACCAGGATCAAGTCAAAGCCATCAGAAAGGGGTAGATCAGTGATAAAATCGAGGGTCACTTGTTGGAAAGGGCGAGTTGCTTTTGACGGAATCAGGTGAAGGGCTGGTACATTTGGATGTGTGTTAATCTTCATCTGTTGACAGAGGGCACATCCTTCAATCCACTCCCTGATGTGTTTGAACATTCCAGGCCACCAGTAATCACACTTAAGGAGTTCAAGGGTCTTTAATCATCCAGGGTGACCTGGTGATTGTGCTTCATGTGTTTTTTTGATCAATTTGGTCCGTAATCTGTCCTGATCAGGGATGTAGGTTTTGCCGAGATAATGAATAATACTGTTTGTATAAGACCAATCCTGTATATTTGATTTGATCAGTGGGGCCCGATGCATGGTGATAACCTCGATTAGAATACGTCCAAAATCGTCTTTTGACATCGCTTTCTGAATATCTGTGACTAGATCTTCCGAAATAAGACAAATAAAACGGTCTTCTGGCAAGACTATGACGTCTTCCTGTAATTTGCTATTTCCCATATGATCAGGGCGTCGAGATAGGGCATCTGCTTCGAACATCTTTGTGCCAGGGACATGCTCAATGCATAGGTCGAATTCTGATAATAGGGATGACCATCTAGCTTGTCTGGGTGTCAAGCGTTGGGTGGTCCGATAGTAGGACAAATTCTTATGATCGCAATGAACTATGGTGGTATGGGGTGATCCATGTAATAGGTGTCGCCAAGTTGCTAATCCCTTGATGATTGCCAAGAGCTCTCGGTCATAGATCTGGTAATTTTGCTCTGTTTGTGTTAGGGCATGTGAAATAAATCCACAAGGGTGTAAGGACCCTGTTTCATCAGCTTGTTTCAAAACTGCTCCTATCGCTTTGTTTGATGCGTTGGTTTGAAGGATAAAGGGTCAGGTTGGATCTGGCATTAATAACACTGGCATGGATGCAAATTGTTTCTTTAGAATTTCAAAGGTGTTGTTCCATTCAGCGGTCCAGTCAAATGGTTCAGTTTTCTTAGTGAGGTCAGTAAGTGGCTTAGCAATGGCAGCAAAATTTCCAATGAAGCGTCAATAGAAGCTTCCAAATCCGAGGAATGATTGGACTTGTTTAACTGTGGTAGGGACTGGCCAATTGGCGATTCCTGCTAATTTTATTGGGTCCATCTGAATATGTCCAGGGGTGATGATCATTCCTAGGAACTCAACTTCCTGTGTGGCGAACTTGCACTTTTCTAGTTTCAGGAATAGATTGTTGTCTTGTAACCATTGTAAAATTTGTTTTGTCCGCTCTTCCAGTTGTTCCAGTGTTTCTGTGCAGATTAACATGTCGTCCATGTAAATGATTAACCATCCTTCATTGATCATGTCTCTGAAGTATTCGCTCATCATAGTTTGAAAGGTTGATGGCGAATTGCATAATCCAAAGAACATAACTGTTGGTTCATAAAGCCCTTGATTGGTAATAAAGGCTGCTTTCCATTCGTCTCCCTTCTTGATGTGAACATTGTTGTATCCCCATCAAAGATCTAATTTGGTGAAATACTTGGCACCTCGCAATTTAGTCATAACATTGGAAACGAGGGGAAAAGGGTATTGTTACGGTCGATGTCCACAATGTCGTTCAGCGTCCAAGTCTATAGTGACAAACAGAGTCTCGGTCTGTTCCCAATCACTGGACAAGGGTTCTAGGCACTAAGTCTGACGATGACGAAGGCTAGAGAGAGAACGAGGAAAGCGGTCGAGGCGACGAGCAAATGAGCGTTCAAGTTGTGGATAAGATTTGACTAAGTTGGAACTAAAGAGCTATGGTACATGAGAGGGGTTTATATACGTTTAAAGAACAATAGAAACTAAAGGGGAAAGAGCATAGCTATCTAGAAAAGGAAAGGTGAAGGTAGCTATGAAAGGAGATAATGTCCAAGCAGAACTATGGGTTTGTAACAAGTAAATGTAGTCTGTTAACAAAGGGAAAAGAGAACTGTAACATTACCCCCTTCGTATGTGAGAAGTCATCCAACCATGATCCGTTCTGGACTCGGCCCATTTGACAGTGTTGTCTAGTTCTTTTGTCGACGTTTCTACCTTCCACTTGAGAGCTTCAGCAGCTCTATGTAAGTTTTGTGCGTTCTGAAGGAAGGAATTGCGTTCCTCATAGGTCATTTTGTGTGGGTCGATAGTGAGGGTGAGGGCGGCGAGATTGTCGGTGGTGGAGGAAAGGTTGGTGATGGTGCATGTGGCGGCGGCCAAGGCATCGGCGACAATGGTGAGCGTGGTGTTCCTTTTTACAAACTGGGCAAAGTGGGTGTAAGGGCTCTACTTTGTCCTAGGGAGAGCCTCGCCCTTGGTTTTGATTTCTTGTTTCTTGACGATGCATATTTATATGCATCGTTTTGTACATATATATATATAGCAATGTTTGGATGTGCAGACCTTTAGTCGCATGTCAAATGATTATGTAATTAGTTTACATTTTCTTTTGCACTAGCGCTACACACCAATAAGATTTGGTTCAGTGTATGGCGCACCGCGAGAAATAAGTATAGAAACACTACAATGTTACACTTTTTTACACTACCAATTGGTAGTGTAGCGCACAACTGGACAAGACGTCACTAGACGATGTCGTTCGGTCCCCCGAGGAAACCCTCGCACAAGCGGCGAGAGGACCTCTCGAACTCCCCTTCGAATACGAGGGAGAGTTCCCCAGTGATGGTGCCATGCTCAGTGAGTCTGAGTGTTCCAGGAGGTTACAAGCCTCTCGACGATCAACACGTCACCAAAAGAAGTGCTAGCACTTCTCAACCAAAGGCTCGGCTGCCACCTTCCCCAAGCGGCCGAAGAACCACGGAGGCTCCCAAAGGAACCTCACCGACTCGACTGTTACCGAGAACAGTGCAGTCACTAAAGAAACCACCCTATTCAGCAGTGGTTAAAACAACAAGCACAGAGATCGATTTAAATCGATCTCCAACGGCCGCAAGAATGGCGCCCAAGGCACATCAACACGTCGACCGTGTAAAGCCCCAAACGGGGAAACAACGACTGCCGTTGAGCAGAGAGCCAACGGTACTACCAAAGGGAACCGGATCGGCTCCCAAGCAACTAGAGGTACCTGCTACCTCTATCACTGATGATTTATTCAGTGACACCTTGGCCAAGCGCTTTGGAACCACTACGAAACCCGACCCAAGAGCGGTCAAGTTTCAGGACATCAGAGAAGAATCTGATGATGAAAGAGAGGTTGAAGATTCAATCTCTCCGTTGAATTTTGGATCTGAAAGAGTCGACGAAGACTCTATTAGAGAGGATCTGGCCAATTTGACCAGACTATCTCAGCCCACCGAAACGGAGGGACAAAGGTCGCACACCATTGCGGTGTCGCAGCCCAAAACCATAGAAGTCCTAGGACTTCTGGTCCAAGGGCAAAAGGACCTAGAAAGGCTCATGGCCAGAAACCATGTGAGCCTTTCCCATAACTTCCAGAAATTGGAAGAGAAAACAAAAGAGACTAATAATCTCCTAGAACATATCGCAATGCTTCTTGAGAGGCGAAGCGATTCACCTCGACATCACCGAGGGCGTTCTGACTCGCGCAAGCGAGCCAGATCAAATTATAGCAGAAACTTTGGTTACCGATCTGCTAGTCAAGACTCCGCTCTTGACTATATCAGCGAGGGAGAACCTGCTGTTGAGACTGTCCCGGAAACGAGATTGTCTCGTGATAATAGGCAGGACGAAAGTCTACCTATAAGCGATTCGCAGCTTGAGGTTCTAGTCGGCCTCAAGAAGCAAGAGATGATATCAAAATCATCTGACATTGCCAATAGGCAAGGAATGAATGAAACTTCGTTCAACTACGAAATGAGAATGACCGCGAGTGCCAGAAACTTGGTCATTGTCAAAATATGAAACGGAGTATCTCCTGAAACTCTGTTTCACAGAATGAATCCGTTCCAGAGACCGGTTCGGATTCAGGAGGCTCTCGAGAGACCTCGATTTTTGACAGGATCTAACACAGTTCCTGTCAAACGGACTAGCAACGATGGACGTTCTAGCCCAGAAATAACCGCGCTGCCCCAACGAACGAGGTTCAGAGAGGAGGTCTCGGATATCAGAGAGGAGAGTTCAAACCTTCCTCACAGACAAAGGGAGACTTGGAGAGGCCTGAGACCGAGTTTCTCCATTAGCAATTTGGGCAGAGGATCACTAACAGCAAATCCTCTAACACATTCAGACAAGACTTCTGAAAGAACGGATGAGATGGTCCATAAAGAAATAAGAGATGCGGAATCAGCATACAACTCTTCTCTTGAACCGATTAACCTCGGTAAACTTGGGGTTAAACTATCTCCTCCTGAATATGAAGGAGGAGAAACCATCGACGAGTTCCTCAAATTTGAGAGGCAACTCCTCAATTTCTTCAGCATCTACTCGCTGCTGAAACCGGAAGCTGATTTATTTAGAGTCACCTTCCTAGGGCAGATCCTGAAAGGGAAAGCCCTAAAATGGTATCAACATACAATCAACTCTAATACTGATCGCAGTTGGAATTTTGAGGACTCTATGGTAGCCCTCAAGAGATATTTCATTAGGGACGCCTTGTTACAGTTCTCTTTTCCCTTTGTTAACGGACTACATTTACTTGTTATCAACCCATAGTTACACTTGGACGTTATCTCCTTTGGTAGCTACCTTCATCTTTCCTTTCTTAGATAGCTATGCTCTTTCCCCTTATATTCTTATTGTTCTCTTAACGTATATAAACCCCTCTCATGTACCGTAGCTCTTTAGTTCCAACTTAGTCGAATCTTATCCATAACTTGAACACTCTCTTTTGCTCATCGCCTCAACCGCTCTCCTCACTCTCTCTAGCCTTTGTCATCGTCAGACTTAGTGCCTAGAACCCTCGTCCAGTGACTGGGAACAGACCGAGACTCTGTTTGTCGCTGTAGACTTGGACGCTGAACAACGTTGTGGACATCGACCGTAACATAAGTTGGAACTCAGGACTAGCTCAGGGTATCATCCCTAGCCGACACCATTGAGACCCGCAGCTCTCAGGAACGACCCCCGAATGGATCCGTCACCTATAAGGGGAAATACTACCTTGAACGACGAGAAGTTTTTCTCTACCAACAAACCTGGTACTTTGTTACAGAAGGACAGAAACGAAACGAACCAGTCCCAAACGAATACTTTTCAGGAGACTTCTACTCAGGAGTATCTGAATTCGATTTACCCGATCAAATCTACCTAGACTGGGGTAGTGAAATACAAGGAGAACCGCTTTACCTTGTCAAGGAACCAGAGAACGACCCAGGAAGGACTCTCTACAGAAGATTCTTTAGAGACAGCAACCGACACGGAATCACAGCTAGCCTTTTAGCAGAGTGGGAGGAATTACTACGAATTGAACAAGCCAAGCTTGAGGAAAACCCGTTTGATACAGATTACTCGAAACAAGGACCACCCCCATCTCCGAAAACCAGAACCCCGAGTAGAACCCCTACTCCAGAACCGAAACCGATCACCAGAACCCCAACCCCTGAACCACCGATCAACCCCGAACCACCGATTACTCCTGAACCAAGAATGGCATCTGAAACCGGTGCTAGCTCTAAAGGAGATATCAAACCGCAGCCTATACGACCTTTTACAGGCAAACGAATCGAAGCAAGGTCGTTTTTAGGACAGCTTGAGGATTACTTTACCCTCAATGAGCAGAACTATGAAGGAAAAGATGAGAAGAAAGTTAGATTTCTACAACAGTTACAAGATAATGATCTATTCCTGAAATTAGAAAAATGCAAGTTTGCCACGCAGGAAGTCGAATTCTTAGGAATGATCATCACCCCTGGATGCATTCAGATGGACCCAATAAAGTTAGCAGGAATCACCGATTGGCCAGTCCCTACCACAGTCAAACAAGTCTGATCATTCCTCGGATTCGGGAATTTTTACCGACGTTTCATCAGAAACTTTGCTGCAATCGCTAAACCGCTCACCGACCTCACTAAGAAAGCTGAACCATTCAACTGGACTGCAGAACGAAACAATGCTTTTGAAATACTAAAGAAACGATTCACATCTATGCCAGTATTATTAATGCCGGATCCTACTCGACCCTTTATCCTTCAGACCAATGCATCAAATAAGGCGATAGGAGCAGTACTGAAACAAGCAGATGAAACAGGATCTCTACACCCTTGTGGATTTATTTCACATGCCCTAACACAAACGGAACAAAATTACCAGATCTATGACTGAGAACTTTTGGCAATCATTAAGGGATTAGCAACCTGGCGACACCTATTACACGGATCACCCCATACCACAATAGTTCATTGCGATCACAAGAATTTATCCTATTATCGAACTGCCCAACGCCTGACACCTAGACAAGCTAGATGGTCGTCCCTACTATCAGAATTTGACTTATGCATTGAGCATGTCCCTGGCACGAAACTGTTCGAGGCAGATGCCCTATCCCGACGTCCTGATCATATGGGGAATAGCAAATCACAGGAAGACGTCGTAGTCTTACCAGAGGATCGTTTTATTTGTCTTATTGCAGAAGACCTAGTCACGGAAATTCAGAAGGCAATGTCAAAAGATGATTTTGGACGAATTCTAATCGAGGTTATTACCACGCACCGTGCCCCACCAATCAAATCGAACATACAAGATTGGTCTTACACCAATGGCATTGTTCACTATCTCGGAAAAACTTACCTCCATCACCATGGAGGAACATCTAAAATTGCGCAAAAAATGGATCGAAGAGATCCAAGGCTTATTTATTCCCAAGAAACCGGATCTACCGCCCTTAAGGGAAATAAATCATGAGATTCCTTTGATAAATCTGAATCTAAAAATAAACCACAGGGCGCCTAAGTGCCCAGAGCCACTCAGAGATGAGCTCAAAGCGAAGGTTGATCGCTATCTAGAGGCTGGATGGTGGGAAAGGACTAGCCTTCCTTCATCGGCGCCTCTTTTAATTGTAATCAAACGAGATGGAAAGATAAGAACCGTCATTGACGCAAGGCAACAAAATGACAACACCTTAGCGGATGTTACACCGATGCCTGACCAAGAAACAATCAGGAATGATCTAGCAAGAGCCCAATTTAGGACTAAAATCAACCTCTCAGATGCATATGAACAAATCCGCATCTTGCCCAAGCATGAACAGCGCTCAGTATTTGCAACGATATACAGCAACATGATCAGCCGTTTCATGCAACAAGGAGATAAAAATGGACCTCCAACGTTCCAAAGGCTCATGAACATCTCCTTTGCTGATATGATAGCAGATTTCTTACACTGCTATCAAGATGACATATTCGTGTACTCCAACACGTTGGAAGAGCACAATAGTCACCTTGAGGTGACTTTCAATAGATTGCGCAAA
This sequence comes from Amanita rimosa, assembly GCA_023014395.1. NCBI lineage: Eukaryota > Fungi > Basidiomycota > Agaricomycetes > Agaricales > Amanitaceae > Amanita > Amanita rimosa. The sequence continues at coordinate 171,117 of JAEBUO010000062.1, forward strand.
CTCAAGCTCTATTTGAGTCGCAATCTTAAGAAGATAGACATTCTATCCACTAGAATGGACTGTCTTGAATTCATCATTGACGACGATGGAATTCATATCGATCCTTCTAAAATCGATAAGATCCTAAATTGGAGAACACCTAGAGACTATACAGACGTTCTCAGGTTCAACGGAGTAATCCAATACCTGTCGCAATTCCTGCCAAATGTCACGGAGTTAACCGCTCCATTAACGGGAATGTGCAGCAATAACCGGGAGTTCATCTGGACGGACTACCATGAGAATTGCTTCCGTAGACTTAAAAGACTGGTTGCTAAGGCACCAGTCTGTAAACTGATAAATAAAAACCTAGATGTTCCCATCTGGGTTATTACAGACACCTCCGCTAGCGGAATAGGCGCCTGGTATGGGCAAGGCCCTACTTGGGACACCTGCATGCCTGCAGGATTTATATCCCATAAATTCACCTCAGCGCAGATGAACTACTGTACTTGGGAACAAGAGCTACTAGGGATCCTAGAGGCTCTATTGCGTTGGGAAGACAAACTGCTAGGTCTCCGGTTCACAGTAGTGACGGACCACCAAGCGCTGACTTTCTTCAAAGAGACTCAAACCGGGTCTCAAAGATGTATGAGATGGTGGGAATACCTATCTCGATTTAACTTTGAGATGAAATATCTCAAGGGAGAAAAAAACAAAGTAGCAGATAGTTTATCGCGCTACTATACAAATGACGGACCAAATGAGGTCCATGATGTTGCAGCATACGTTAACACTGACTCGAGATTAGATCCGGAAGGAGAAGATCTCCCCTTAAACAGGCGAGACGAATTAACTCAGTCTCATGCCCGTCTAGCAATTATTGAATCGGAGGACAACCCAATTCAAGATAAATTAGAGACTCAAGAAATTGAGTCGAAAGAGTTAACTTCCAATAAGGAAGTTGGAACGACTGAGGTCCCAGGCCTCAATCTAGATGACTGTTACAATTCTCTTTTCCCTTTGTTAATGGACTACATTTACTTGTTACAAACCCATAGTTACGCTTGGACATTATCTCCTTTGGTAGCTACCTTCATCTTTCCTTTCTTAGATAGCTATGCTCTTTCCCCTTATATTCTTATTGTTCTCTTAACGTATATAAACCCCTCTCATGTACCATAGCTCTTTAGTTCCAACTTAGTCGAATCATATCCATAACTCAAATGCTCTTTTGCTTGTTGCCTCAACCGCTCTCCTCGCTCTCTCTCTAGCCTTTGTCATCGTCAGACTTAGTGCCTAGAACCCTTGTCCAGTGATTGGGAACAGACCGAGACTCTGTTTATTGCTGTAGACTTGGATGCTGAACGACGTTGTGGACATCGACCGTAACATAAGTTGGAACTCAGGACTAGCTCAGGGTATCATCCCTAGCCGACACCATTGAGACCCGCAGCTCTCAGGAACGACCCCCGAACGGATCCGTCACCTATAAGGGGAAATTGTTACAATTCTCTTTTCCCTTTGTTAACGGACTACATTTACTTGTTACAAACCCATAGTTACGCCTGGACGTTATCTCCTTTGGTAGCTACCTTCATCTTTCCTTTCTTAGATAGCTATGCTCTTTCCCCTTATATTCTTATTGTTCTCTTAAACGTATATAAACCCCTCTCATGTACCATAGCTCTTTAGTTCCAACTTAGTCGAATCATATCCATAACTTGAACGCTCTCTTTTGCTCGTCGCCTCAACCGCTCTCCTCGCTCTCTCTCTAGCCTTCGTCGTCATCAGACTTAGTGCCTAGAACCCTTGTCCAGTGACTGGGAACAGACCGAGACTCTGTTTGTCGCTGTAGACTTGGACGCTGAATGACGTTGTGGACATCGACCGTAACATAAGTTGGAACTCAGGACTAGCTCAGGGTATCACCCCTAGCCGACACCATTGAGACCCGCAGCTCTCAGGAACGACCCCCAAACGGATCCATCACCTATAAGGGGAAGACCTATCTCAGACGACGAGAAGTCTTTCTCTACCAACGAACCTGGTACTTTGTTACAGAAGGACAGAAACGAAACGAACCAGTCCCAGACCAATACTTTTCAGGAGACTTTTACTCAGGAGCCTTCGAATTCGATTTACCCGATCAAATCTACCTAGACTGGGGTAGTGAAGTACAAGGAGAACCACTCTACCTTGTTAAGGAACCAGAAAACGAACCATTTAGGACCCTCTATAGGAAATTTCTTGGAGACAACGACCGATACGGAATCGCAGCTAATCTTTTAGCAGAGTGGGAGGAATTACTACGAATTGAACAAGCCAAGCTTGAGGAAAACCCGTTTGATACAGATTACTCGAAACAAAGACCACCCCCATCTCCGAAAACTAGAACCCCGAGTAGAACCCCTACTCCAGAACCGAAACCGATCACCAGAACACCAACCCCTGAACCACCGATCAACCCTGAACCACCGATTACTCCTGAACCAAGAATGGCGTCTGAAATCAATGCTAGCTCTAAAGGAGATATCAAACCGCAGCCTATACGACCCTTTACAGGCAAACGAATCGAAGCAAGGTCGTTTTTAGGACAGCTTGAGGATTACTTTACCCTCAATGAACAGAACTATGAAGGAAAAGATGAGAAGAAAGTTAGATATGCACTTGCGTGCATGGGACCAGAACTGGACGACTGGAAAACTATTATCCGAAGCGAATTGAATGACAACAAAGGCAGTACCACAGCCACGTTCAAATGGAGCAACTATGAAGCATTTGAAACACATTTCATCAATGACTGGGGAGAAGTCAACAGCGCCCTTCGAGCCCTGAACAATTTATCCAAATTAAGAGTCGGAAACGGCGTTTCAGTCCCAGAGTACATCAGAAAGTTTCGCATGGACATAGGAACCTCTGGACTCACTGGAATACCCGCTCAATTACAGGCATTCATTAAAGGATTACCTTTAGAACTCGCTCGGACGATCTTACAGGACCAAAGGAAGATCAAAACGATGCAAGAAGCCTATGACAAGGCTGAGGATCACCATAATGCTTGGGATATGACAGGACAAGGAAACAGGAGAACCAATGATGGATCTGGAACACGTTTCAATCGAAACAATAACAACCAATCTGGAACAATCAGAGCTATAAATACCACGATCCCTAGCCGATTGACAGATGACCAAAAGGAGGAATACCAAAAGACTGGCAAGTGTTTCAGATGTGGAGCACAGGGACACATCTCCAGGAACTGCCCGAAACGCAATGATGCGTCTTCATCCAGGTCTTCTTACCAGAATAAGGCTGTCCATTCCGTCACTGAGGAACAACAGAAGGAAGAAGACGAACCAGCAAAGAAAATCAGAGCCATCTTTTCAGCAATGTCTACTGAAGAGAAGAATGCCCTCTTAAACGAATTCGAAAACGAGGGTTTTTAGTTAGGAAGCATCACTCAGCGGTTGGCCCTTCCTTATTATCGAGATCTGAACAGTTAGCGCTTGATTCTGTAATAGTATTATCCAACAATGACAAGCGCATTTCGTTAACTATCAAATCGACCGATTTACCCGCTGGAACATCTGCCCTAATTGATTGTGGAGCAGAAGGAAACTTTGTAGACGAAGAAGCAGTAAAAGAACTCAGGAAAGAATGACTTAAGAAACCAATTAAAGTCAGAAACGCAGACGGAACCGTAAATGTGAAAGGAATGATCACACATCGGACCAAGATATGCTATATGATTGAAGGACAGCAGTTTATCAATTGGTTCTGGATCACTAGGCTAGGCGACCAACGAATGATCTTAGGGATACCTTGGTTAGAAGAAAATAACCCGACTATCAACTGGCGAGAGAAATCTTTGAAAATTGGAGATCTGGACACATCGCCAAAAGCAATTTGGCAGCTAGCCCTTGACTCCCAGCAATGGGGCGAAGATGACTACTGGATCAGAGTTAAAACATCGGCATCACAGGAATTAGAACACAGGCTAAAGAAAGACAAACCATCTACCACTCTACCGACAGAATATGAGCAATGGCGCACCATCTTTGACAAAAAGGCATCAGAACGCTTCCCATCCAGTCGACCGTGGGATCACGCAATTAACACGAAAGAAGGCTTTGTCCCGAAGGCTAGTAAACTCTACCCTCTATCCGTCAGAGAACAAGGGTTGTTAGACGAATGGATTGATGAACAGCTCAAGAAGGGATATATTAAACCATCTACTTCACCGCAGGCATCACCGTTCTTCTTTGTAGCAAAGAAGGAAAGTGGAGCACTCCGACCCTGTCAGGATTATCGATATCTCAATGAATGGACCGTCAAAAACGCATATCCCCTTCCCTTAGTTTCCGATCTCATGACTAAACTGCGAGGTGCCAAGTACTTCACCAAACTAGACCTCCGATGGGGATACAACAATGTTCGCATCAAAAAGGGAGACGAATGGAAAGCGGCCTTTATCACCAATCGAGGACTTTATGAACCGACAGTAATGTTCTTTGGATTATGCAACTCGCCGTCAACCTTTCAAACAATGATGAACAAATACTTTAAGGATATGATCAATGAAGGGTGGTTAGTCATCTACATGGATGACATGCTAATTTGCGCAGAATCACTGGAACAACTGGAAGAACGGACAAAATGGATTTTACAACGGTTACAAGATAACAATCTATTCCTGAAATTAGAAAAATGCAAGTTCGCCACGCAGGAAGTTGAATTCTTAGGGATGATCATTACCCCTGGACGCATCCAGATGGACCCAATAAAGTTAGCTGGGATCGCCGATTGGCCAGTCCCTATCACAGTCAAACAAGTCCGATCATTCCTCGGATTTGGGAACTTCTACCGACGTTTCATTGGAAATTTTGCTGCCATCGCTAAACCACTTACCGACCTCACTAAGAAAACGGAACCATTTGACTGGACCACTGAACGGAACAATGCCTTTGAAATTTTAAAGAAACAATTTGCATCTATGCCGGTATTACTAATGCCAGATCCTACTCGACCCTATATCCTTCAAACTGATGCGTCAAATAAGGCAATAGGAGCAGTCTTGAAACAGGCAGATGAAACAGGATCTCTACATCCCTGCGGATTCATCTCACATGCATTAACACAAACAGAACAGAACTACCAGATCTATGACCGAGAACTCTTGGCAATCATCAAAGGATTAGCAACTTGGCGGCACCTATTACATGGATCACCCCATACCACCATAGTTCATTGCAATCACAAGAATTTGTCCTATTATCGAACCACCCAACGCTTGACACCTAGACAAGCTAGATGGTCGTCCCTACTATCAGAATTTGACCTACGTATTGAACACGTCCCTGGCACAAAAATGTTTGAAGCGGATGCCCTATCCCGACGCCCCGATCATATGGGAAACAGTGAATCACAAGAAGAGGTCATAGTCCTACCAGACGATCGTTTTATTTGTCTTATTGCGGAAGATCTGGTCATGGAAATTCAGAAGGCAATGTCAAAAGATGATTTCGGACGAATTCTAACTGAGGTTATCACCACGCATCGCGCTCCACCGATTAAATCAAACATACAGGATTGGTCTTATACAAACGGCATTGTTCATTATCTTGGGAAAACCTATATCCCTGACCAAGACGGATTACGAACCAGACTAATTAAAGAAACACACGAAGCACGATCATCTGGCCACCCTGGACAATTAAAGACCCTTGAACTCCTTAAACGAGATTACTGGTGGCCCGGAATGTTCAAACATGTCAGAGAATGGATAGAAGGATGTGCCCTCTGCCAACAGATGAAAATTAACACACACCCAAACGTACCAGCCCTTCACCCGATTCCATCGAAAGCTGCCCGCCCATTTCAACAAGTGACCCTTGATTTCATTACCGACCTACCCCTTTCTGATGGTTTTGATTCGATCCTGGTCACGGTGGACCACGGTCTTACAAAGGGGGTAATTTTCACACCTTGCAAGAAGACAATCGACGCTTTAGGCACTGCAGAACTCTATGTCTCCGAAATTTTCAAACGGTTTGGCCTACCAGATGTCTTAATTTCAGATCGAGGACCACAATTCTCCGCAAAAGTATTTCAAGAAATACGAAAAGCACTAGGAATCGACCATAGAATGAGCACAGCCTATCATCCTCAGACTGATGGAGAAACAGAACGAGTCAACCAGGAACTAGAAGTCTATCTCCGAATGTTCTGTTCCAATGAACCACATCTATGGAAACCGCTTCTCCCAATAGCCGAGTTTGCTCACAATAACCGACATCACGACACGATCAAAACTTCTCCATTCAGACTAATGTATGGAACGGACCCTGTTGCGCTTCCCACAGCTACTACGCGAATGACCACACCAGCAGCAGAGGAACACCTTCAGTTCTTAAGGAAAGCCAGAGAAGAAGCGCTAGCAGCACATGAACTAGCAAGACAACTAGTGGCAAGACGACGCAAGGACAAATCAATGCGACTCGAAAAGGGTACCAAAGTATGGCTTGAGAACCGAAATCTTCACATACCATATCCGTCCAGAAAGCTAGCACCAAAACGAGAAGGACCCTTCGAAATTGAACAAGTGATGGGACCAGTAACATACAAATTGAAACTCCCGAAACAATGGTGCATTCACCCTGTGTTTCATGCGTCACTCCTTACCCCGTACAAGGAAACGACTGTGCACGGCCCGAATTATATGAAACCACCCCCTGATCTCGTAAACGGACAAGAGGAATTCGAGGTAGAGGCAATTCTAGCCCATAGGAAACGAGGCGCAGGCTACCATTATCTAGTTAAATGGAAAGGCTACGGATCGAACGATAACTCTTGGGAACCCGCTTGTAATCTTGCAAATGCCACTGATATCCTATCAGAATATCAACAACGTCGACACCTCTGAACCATGAGTGATATAGAAACCGCCATGTCTTGAAACAAAACTACCACTATACAAAACGGAATTGCTCTACACTCTCTCGATATACTATAGCCCTTAAAGAAAAAACCATCTATACCCACATACAATATCTTCCCTTCCAACATGCTCCTAGAGCACCGACCCCACCAGGAAAACTTACCCGAACTATGGCATTAGTTATGCGATATTATCGCACCCCTTGTCTCGATCACCGTCATCAGAAGAATCCTTCAGGGATAACGGAATTTCCCTGCAATGATGCCCGGAATTATCTTCCCAAGTATCACGACCTACGATTTTCGACCGACGACCTACCTCTCTACAATAATAACCCACCTGCCTACCAACTTTTAGCCATCAGGAGCAGTGATGTTTATAAAAGCGCGCATGGAAGATTGCTCTGCCCAGAAGAATATAAACAGATGGACGAAATCACTAAGCAGACACGAGAGTGCAGCGCACAGATCTGGCAAATTAGCCGAAGAATCAGAATACCAGGAAGACCTCGCCTTTTCATGGAAGACATCCTCGATGAACTTGATTATCTATCCCTTGCAATGGTACAGGTAATAGTGGATATCGTCAGGCGAATCAGAAAATTCCGAATTACACCGACAACGACACCTGGGATTGAACATTTGAATTCATTAACCATATTCATGAGGGAAGAACGAGAGCTCCTCACCGACCCTGCAATCGAAGACCCGTTGAATACAGAAAATTGGCCCTCCGACTCGGAAATCAGCAATTCGGAATGAATATAAACTCTCCTGGAATCGTCACCTAACGCCAATAAACACATTATACTACCATGTTCACCTTCTTCGCCCTCACCGCCTACTTCATCACCCTGGCTCTCCTCTCTTGTGCCCATTGGCACATTAACGAAACTGTCACCGCCTTCTCACCCCTCCTCGCCATCCCAGACCTCCCACTAGAGGTCTTCGTTGAAAATACGACAGTCGTCCACTTCGAGGACAACGATCTCCACATCCATCCTGCTGACTTACTCCCTCAGGTGCATCCCGACGACCACCACCTCCCTCACTTCGCCCAGTTCGTCAAAAGAAACACTACGCTCACTGTCGTCGCCGACGCCCTTGCCGCTGCCACCTGCTCCATCACCAACCTTTCATCCACCACAGATAATCTCGCCGCCCTCACCCTCACCATCAACCCGCATGAGATGACCTACGAGGAACGCGACTCCTTCCTGCGGAATGCTCAAAATCTGCACCGCGCTGCTGAAGCGCTCAAATGGAAGGTAGAGACATCTACAAAAGAACTCGATAACGCCGTCAAATGGGCAGAGTCGAGAACGGATCATGGCTGGACGACTTCTGGCTGGTAGAAGTCGGTGACTTCTTGCATACAAAGGGGGTAATGTTACAATTCTCTTTTCCCTTTGTTAACGGACTACATTTACTTGTTACAAACCCATAGTTACGCCTGGACGTTATCTCCTTTGGTAGCTACCTTCGTCTTTCCTTTCTTAGATAGCTATGCTCTTCCCCCTTATATTCTTATTGTTCTCTTAAACGTATATAAACCCCTCTCATGTACCATAGCTCTTTAGTTCCAACTTAGTCGAATCATATCCATAACTTGAACGCTCTCTTTTGCTCGTCGCCTCAACCGCTCTCCTTGCTCTCTCTCTAGCCTTCGTCGTCATCAGACTTAGTGCCTAGAACCCTCGTCCAGTGACTGGGAACAGACCGAGACTCTGTTTGTCGCTGTAGACTTGGACGCTGAACGACGTTGTGGACATTGACCGTAACAGAAATACTACCTTGAACGACGAGAAGTTTTTCTCTACCAACAAACCTGGTACTTTGTTACAGAAGGACGGAAACGAAACGAACCAGTCCCAAACAAATACTTTTCAGGAGACTTCTACTCAGGAGTATCTGAATTCGATTTATCCGATCAAATCTACCTAGACTGGGGTAGTGAAATACAAGGAGAACCGCTTTACCTTGTCAAGGAACCAGAGAACGACCCAGGAAGGACTCTCTACAGAAGATTCTTTAGAGACAGCAACCGACACGGAATCACAGCTAGCCTTTTAGCAGAGTGGGAGGAATTACTACGAATTGAACAAGCCAAGCTTGAGGAAAACCCGTTTGATACAGATTACTCGAAACAAAGACCACCCCCATCTCTGAAAACCAGAACCCCGAGTAGAACCCCTACTCCAGAACCGAAACCGATCACCAGAACCCCAACCCCTGAACCACCGATCAACCCCGAACCACCGATTACTCCTGAACCAAGAATGGCGTCTGAAACCAGTGCTAGCTCTAAAGGAGATATCAAACCGCAGCCTATATGACCTTTTACAGGCAAACAAATCGAAGCAAGGTCATTTTTAGGACAGCTTGAGGATTACTTTACCCTCAACGAACAGAACTATGAAGGAAAAGATGAGAAGAAAGTCAGATATGCGCTTGCATGCATGGGACCAGAACTAGACAACTGGAAGACTATTATCCGAAGCGAATTGAATGACAACAGAGGCAGTACCACAGCCACGTTCAAATGGAGCAACTATGAAGCATTTGAAACACATTTCATCAATGACTGGGGAGAAGTCAACAGCGCCCTTCGAGCCCTGAACAATCTATCCAAATTAAGAGTTGGAAACGGCGTTTCAGTCCCAGAATACATCAGAAAATTTCGCATGGATATAGGAACCTCAGGACTCACTGGAATACCCGCTCAGTTGCAGGCATTTGTCAAAGGATTACCCTTAGAACTTGCTAGGATGATCTTACAGGACCAAAGGAAGATCAAGACAATGCAAGAAGCCTATGATAAGGCTGAGGATCACCATAACGCTTGGGACATGACAGGACAGGGAAACAGGAGAACCAATGATGGATCTGGAACACGTTTCAATCGAAACAACAACCGATCTGGAACAATCAGAGCTATGAATACCACAATTCCTAGCCGATTAACAGATGATCAAAAGGAGGAATACCGAAAGACTGGCAAGTGTTTCAGATGTGGAGCACAGGGACACATCTCCAGGAACTGCCCGAAATGCAACGATCCGTCTTCATCCAGGTCTTCTTATCAGAATAAGGCTGTCTGTTCCGTCACTGAGGAACAACAGAAGGAAGAAGACGAACCAGCAAAGAAAATTAGAGCAATCTTTTCAGTTGGTTGGAAGAGAATAACCCGATCATCAATTGGCGAGAAAAAACTCTGAAAATTGGAGATCTGGACACATCGCCAAAAGCAATTTGGCAGCTAGCCCTTGACTCCCAGCAATGGGGTGAAGATGACTACTGGATCAGAGTTAAAACATCGGCATCACAGGAACTAGAACATAGGCTAAAGAAAGACGAACCATCTACCACTCTACCGACAGAATATGAGCAATGGTGCACCATCTTTGACAAAAAGGCATCAGAACGCTTCCCATCCAGTCGACCGTGGGATCATGCAATCAACACAAAAGAAGGCTTTGTCCTGAAGGCTAGTAAACTCTACCCTCTATCCATCAAAGAACAAGGGCTGTTAGACGAATGGATTGATGAACAGCTCAAGAAAGGATACATTAAACCATCTACATCACCGCAGACATCACCGTTCTTCTTTGTAGCAAAGAAAGAAAGCGGAGCACTCCGACCCTGTCAGGATTATCGATATCTCAATGAATGGACCGTCAAAAATGCATATCCCCTTCCCTTAGTTTCCGATCTCATGACTAAACTACGAGGTGCCAAGTACTTCACCAAACTAGACCTCCAATGGGGATACAATAATGTTCGCATCAAAAAGGGAGATGAATGGAAAGCAGTTTTTATCACCAATCGAGGACTCTATGAACCCACAGTGATGTTCTTTGGATTATGCAACTCGCCGTCAACCTTTCAAACTATGATGAACGAATACTTTAAGGATATGATCAATGAAGGATGGTTAGTCATCTACATGGATGACATGCTAATTTGTGCAGAATCACTGGAACAACTGGAAGAGCGGACAAAATGGATTCTACAACGGTTACAAGATAACAATCTATTCCTGAAATTAGAAAAATGCAAGTTCGCCATGCAGGAAGTTGAATTCTTAGGAATGATCATCACCCCTGGATGCATTCAGATGGACCCAATAAAGTTAGCAGGGATCGCCAATTGGCCAGTCCCTACCACAGTCAAACAGGTCCGATCCTTCCTCGGATTTGGGAATTTTTACCAACGTTTCATTGGAAACTTTGCTGCAATCGCTAAACCGCTCACCGACCTCACCAAGAAAGCTGAACCATTTGACTGGACTACAGAACGAAACAATGCTTTTGAAATACTAAAGAAACGATTTGCATCTATGCCAGTATTATTAATGCCAGATCCTACTCAACCCTTTATCCTTCAGACCAATGCATCAAATAAGGCGATAGGAGCAGTACTGAAACAAGCAGATGAGACAGGATCTCTGCATCCCTGCGGATTTATTTCACATGCATTAACACAAACGGAACAGAATTACCAGATCTACGATCGAGAACTCTTGGCAATCATCAAAGGATTGATGACTTGGCGACATCTACTGCATGGATCACCCCACACTACTATAGTGCACTGCGACCACAAGAATTTGTCCTACTATCAAACGGCCCAACGCTTAACGCCCAGACAAGCTAGATGGTCATCCTTATTATCAGAATTTGACCTACGCATTGAGCACGTCCCTGGCACAAAAATGTTTGAAGCGGATGCCCTATCCCGATGCCCCGATCATATGGGAAACAGTGAATTACAAGAAGATGTCATAGTCCTACCGGAAGATCGTTTTATTTGTCTTATTGCAGAAGATCTAGTCACGGAAATTCAGAAAGCAATGTCAAAAGACGATTTTGGACGCATTCTAATCGAGGTTATCACCACGCACCGCACTCCACCAATCAAATCGAACATACAAGATTGGTCTTACACCAATGGCATTGTTCACTATCTCGGAAAAACTTACATCCCTGACCAGGACGGGTTACGAACCAAATTAATTAAGGAAATGCACAAGGCACAATCATCTGGTCACCTTGGATGATTAAAGACCCTTGAACTCCTTAAGTGTGATTACTGGTGGCCCGGAATGTTCAAACATGTCAGAGAATGGATAGAAGGATGCGCCCTCTGCCAACAGATGAAAATTAACACACACCCAAATGTACCAGCCCTTCACCCGATTCCGTCAAAAGCAACCCGCCCCTTTCAACAAGTAACCCTTGATTTCATCACTGATCTACCCCTTTCCGATGGCTTTGACTTGATCCTGGTCACGGTGGACCATGGTCTTACAAAGGGGGTAATTTTTACACCTTGCAAGAAGACAATCGATGCACTAGGCACTGCGGAACTTTACGTATCCGAAATTTTCAAACGGTTTGGCCTACCCGACGTTTTGATCTCAGATCGAGGACCACAGTTCTCCGCAAAAGTATTTCAAGAAATACGAAAAGCATTAGGAATCGACCATAGAATGAGCACAGCCTATCATCCTCAGACTGATGGAGAAACAGAACGAGTCAACCAGGAATTAGAAGTCTACCTTCGAATGTTCTGCTCCAATGAACCACATCTATGGAAACCACTTCTCCCAATAGCCGAGTTTGCTCACAACAACCGACATCATGACACTATCAAAACTTCCCCATTCAGACTAATGTATGGAACGGACCCTGTTGCGCTTCCCACAGCTACTATGTGAATGACCACACCAGCAGCAGAGGAGCGCCTTCAGTTCCTAAGGAAAGCCAGGGAAGAAGCACTAGCAGCACATGAACTAGCAAGACAACTAGTGACAAGACGACGTAAGGACAAAGCAATACGATTTGAAAAGGGTACCAAAGTATGGCTTGAGAATCGAAATCTTCACATACCATATCAATCCAGAAAGCTAGCGCCAAAACAAGAAGGACCCTTCGAAATTGAACAAGTGATGGGACCAGTGACATACAAATTGAAACTCCCGAAACAATGGCGCATTCACCCTGTGTTTCATGCATCACTCCTTACCCCGTACAGGGAAACAACTGCGCACGGCCCGAATTACGTGAAACCACCCCCTGATCTCGTAAATGGACAAGAGGAATTTGAGGTAGAGGCAATTCTAGCCCACAGGAAACGAGGCGCAGGCTACCATTACCTAGTTAAATGGAAAGGCTACGGATCGAACAATAACTCTTGGGAACCCGCTTGCAATCTTGCAAACGCCACTGATATCCTATCAGAATATCAACAACGCCGACACCTCTGAACCATGACGCGATATAGAAACCGCCACGTCTTGAAACAAAATTACCACTATACAAAACGGAACTGCTCAACACTCTCTCGATACACTATAGCTCTCAAAGAAAAGACCGTCTATACCCACATACAATACCTCCCCTTCCGACACGCTCCTAGAACACCGAACCTATCAGGAAAATTCACCCGAACTGTGGCATTGGTCACATGATATTACCGCACCCCTCGACTTGATCACCATCACCAAAAGAACCCTTCAGGAATGACGGAGTTCCCCTGCAATAATATTCAGAACTATCTTCCCAAATACCACGACTTACAATTCGCAGCAGATGACCTACCGAACTATAATAAAGATCCACCTGCCTACCAAATTCTAGCCATCAGAAGCAGTAATGTTTATGAAAGCGCTCATGGAAGACTGTTATGTCCGGAAGAATATAAACAGATGGATGAGATCACTAAACAGATACGGGAGTGTAGCGCACAAATCTGGTTAATTAGCCGAAGAATCAGAATACCAGGAAGACCTCGCATTCTCATGGAAGATATTCTTGACGAACTGGACTACCTATCTACTGCATTGACTGAGACAATAGCGGACATAATCAGGAGAATCAGGAGATTCTTAGTCACCCCAACAACGACACCAGGAATTGAACACTTAAACTCGTTAACCAGGTTCATCACAGAAGAACGAGAACTCTTCACTGACCCTGCAATCGAAGACCCATTGAATACAGAAAATTGGGACTCCGACATGGAAATCAGCGATCTGGAACATGTATAAAAAAACTCTCCAGATATCACCACCTGGCGCCATTAATCACATTATACCACCATGTTCACTTTCTTCGCCCTCGCTGCCTACTTCATCGTTCTGGCTCTTCTCTCCTGCGCCCATTGGCGCATTGACGAGACCGTTGCTGCCCTCTCGCCCTTCCTCGCCATCCCAGACCTCCCGCTCGAGGTATTTGTTGAAAACAACACTGTCATCCACTTCGAAGATGACAACCTCCATGTTCACCCGGCCAATTTACTTCCCCAGGTACACCCCGACGATCACCACCTTCCCCACTTCGCCCAGTTTATCAAAAGGAACACCACGCTCACCGTCGTTGCCGACGCCCTCGCCGCTGCCACCTGCTCAATCACCAACCTCACCTCTGCTACTGACAACCTCGCCGCCCTCACCCTCACCATCGACCCACATGAAATGACCTACGAGGAACGCGACTCCTTCCTGCGGAACGCTCAAAATCTGCACCGTGCTGCTGAAGCGCTCAAATGGAAGGTAGAAACATCTACAAAAGAACTTGATAACGCCGTCAAATGGGCAGAGTCGAGAACAGATCATGGCTGGACAACTTCTGGCTGGTAGAAGTCGGTGACTTCTCGCATACAAAGGGGGTAATGTTACAATTCTCTTTTCCCTTTGTTAACAGACTACATTTACTTGTTACAAACCCATAGTTACACTTGGACATTATCTCCTTTGGTAGCTACCTTCATCTTTCCTTTCTTAGATAGCTATGCTCTTTCCCCTTATATTCTTATTGTTCTCTTAACGTATATAAACCCCTCTCATGTACCGTAGCTCTTTAGTTCCAACTTAGTCAAATCATATCCATAACTCAAACGCTCTTTTGCTCATCGCCTCAACTGCTCTCCTCGCTCTCTCTCTAGCCTTCGTCATCGTCAGACTTAGTGCCTAGAACCCTTGTCCAGTGATTGGGAACAGACCGAGACTCTGTTTATTGCTGTAGACTTGGACACTGAACGACGTTGTGGACATCGACCGTAACAATGACAATTCACTAAAGGCCGTCTTGAAATGTATTCCTAAGGAATACATAAATGATAAATTCTTCACAGGAATCTGGAAGAATGTAGATCGATACGATAGATTCGATCTAAAGAAAGGGATCCTATGGACTACCAATAGGATCGGGCAAAGAGTAGTCTGTGTGCTGAACAGACTACTCGAAGGGAAGAGCATCCGAGGTGTCATCATTGACACCTGCCACCTAACATTGGGTCATCTTGGAACACAAAGAACGCTAGGGTACGCCAGGCGTTGGTTCTGGTGGCCTAATATTGCCGCAGATATCGAGGATTTTTGCAAATCCTGCGGAAAGTGTCAAACGACGAAGGTCTCGTGACAGAAAACGCTGGGATGGCTTCATACTATGCCTATTCCGTCGAGACCTTGGGAAAGCGTAGGAATGGATTTTGTAGGTCCATTCACCGAAGTAGAAGGATCAGACTACGTCCTTCTTGTTATTTGTAGGATGACCGCCATGGTTCACCTACTTCCTACTCGAACGAATGTATCAGCTAAGGGAATAGCTGAACTGTTCGTTAAAGAAATTGTCAGACTCCATGGTATACCAGAGTCTATCGTATCTGATAGGGATACAAAGTTCACTTCGATGTTTTGGAATGAACTCAGCAAAATTCTGGGACAGCGACTATTAATGTCATCATCCTACCACCCTCAAACTGATGGCTCTTCAGAAAGAGCTATCCAAACGATGTCTCAGATATTGAGATTGTTAGTAAACGACTACCAGGATAACTGGAAGTCGCAATTACCAATGGTTGAGTTCACAATGAACTCAGCAGCCAGCGAATCCACTGGCTACTCTCCGTTTGAATCCAATTATGGATGGATGCCCAGAATGATTCAAGGAATCGACCACGGAGCATCACATACGGGAGTAAAACAATTTGTAGAGAATATCAAGGATGTCCTTGATAAAACGTTTGATAAACTAACTGCTCAACGCACGCGCCAAGCGGTAACGGCAAATAGACATCGCCAGGAAGGGCAAGCCTTTCACAAGGGAGATTTAGTCTTCCTCTCAACGGAAAACATCAATCTTCCAAAGGGATGAGCTCGAAAGCTTTGTCCAAAATACATAGGACCCTATAAGGTCCTAGAAAAATTTCCAGAACGATCTACATACAAGATTGATCTACCACCGGACCTGAGGGCGAGACGTATTCACGACGTCTTTCATGAAAGGGTCCTTAAACCTTACATCAAGAATAACTTGAACAAGTTTCCCAAGAGGGAAACTCGAATACATTATGACGTTGGGAATGACCCTGAACAAGAATGGGTCGTCCAAGTGATAGAAGACCACAGATGGTCTCCTAAACTCCTTTTCAAGGTGCGATGGGAACTTGGAGATTCCACTTGGGAACCTCTGGAAGTCGTGGAAGAACTTGAAGCTCTAGATCAATACCTAGAGCTTGAGGGTGTGGAAACGCCCTCAGATTTACGTCGCGAGTGAAAACACGACGGTGGCAGTGAAACGGCCGATTGGCCAACCAGGTGCCCTGGGAATTGTTTTCAACTCCGAAACAAAACGCAAGAAAAATTCCCACACAATAATTCATCCAAACAACATGTCTGCAGACTGTCACAGTCGCTATGAACACCCAAGGAGAGAGGAACAGCACGATGAGCGTGACCACTCTCCTTGCATAGGAGAACCGAGCCAACCAGGCTCACAACAACCAAGGAGACCACCGTCTCCTCAAGAAACCATGGATGCTGCTGACATCCTTTCAAATTTAGTTCCGGACTGGGACATCCACCCGGTTGTCCACCTTCCCTTGCACCCGAAACAGTGCGGGGAATGTGCTCGTTTTTCTAGGCACGTCCTGGAAAATACACAAGGGGGCGCTCTAGCCCTCTTCATTGAAAAACAATGCAGGCACTGGGAGGAGGTCCTGCAAATAAAAAAGGAACTAGACCAGGCCTATGATGACGGTCTAAAGAGGGGTGAGAGAGGACTCTGAGAGCTCGAGGACGAGCTCGACGAGTACTATCAGAGAGTCGCAAGACTCTCAAAGGAAAAAGAGACTCTTGAAAAGAGAGTCGAAGAATTATCACAAAAGCTGAGGAGTGAAAACTCCTCTAGGTTGGCCCATGCCAGCGGGGAAGAGGCTCGCCAGGGCAAACATTGGGGAAAGTGGAAACGCCAAAGCTCTCCCCCCAGAGATCGCAGCCCCATAGCCCCACGCTGCCAAAAATCTCCCGCACCTTTCATTCCGGCCGAGGAGGACCGTCTACGCATTCCTCCTCCGACTCTTCCGTCCTCGTCTGCCCCCTCCCTTTTGACAAAAGGAAAGGGAAAAAGGACCATGTATGAGACGGATTCGGACTTCGACAGCGAATGCAAAGTCAACGCAATGGCTCCTCCCCTGTCGGGTGATGAGGAGGAGCTCGAAACGGCGCTTGATGAATCCAGGCGCGAGCACACCCGACAACTTCACAGAGTCGAGGGAGAAGACCCTTTGGTTGTCCTGCCATCTCTTTGAGAAACTGGGCCTATTTAAGAGCACTCTGGCTCGACTAAGGCTCATGGAGGATGAAGGATGTTTAGTCGCGTACGCCCCATACTGGCTAGTCCACTCGGGCGAATACACACTCGACGACGTAGTTACGCACTTTCACAAGTGCGGACTAACATCCAGGGACTGTGATTCCCTGTTCAGAGATTTCGCAAGAAATCATCTGGCATGTTATGATATGGACTTTTTCTTTATTTTTCTCTATTTTATTCAGAGGCCTACGGACGTATAACAAGACGTGAACATATGGCGCGGGACCCCTATCCAGATATGGCAGGAGGATTATATAACACAGGGTGGCTATACGATCAGGGCTATTAGGGGATATTGGGGGAAACGGCGTTCGCGGGAAGGGACCGGGAGTCTGGGTGAGTCCGGACAGGTCTGGGAGATGGGTCTGGATCTTGCTGCTGCGTGTGCATAGCCTTAGCAGGCTGTGCAGACTGTGCGCACAGACCAACGACTCAGGTATATAAGGAGTGTGTCTGTAGGTAGGAGTCCTTAAGACTCTAGATTGTTTCCTCCTTGTAGGTCACAGACTATTGTGTCTAAAGCTTCGTCTCTATATATCTTTCTTCTCCAAAGCCTGTGATTGTGTATAAGGATTAGTCCTAACATAATCTAGAGTCTTCTATATCACACCCTTTGTCGTTGGTCATAGCGCGGAGCAAGTCTTGCTTGTCGTCGCAGACAGTGACAAGGAGAGTCTCGTTTCAATAAAAAACCGTCTGACTCTGTACACGTTGCAGCATGTGTCTACAGACAGCCTCAAGGAATCTAGGCGACAACAACTACGACAACAGATAGCCTCATCTTATCGTTATAAGGTGACTACGGCCAAGTGGCTACTGGCAACAAAACAGTATTAGACGAGAGCTTGGAGTGCGCTGTAGTCGACCGGGCAGGGTCTTGCAGGCACCAGCACTAGTACTGCGGAAAAGGGGGCGGAACCCTCGAAGACAATCCACTTGTGTGCCGTGTATCAAGGAGATACAGTCTGAGAACACCAATTACATATCGGATCTATTGATCTGAGCACAAGGACATCTCAGTGAAGACCTGGGCACCACACATCTGGGTCAATTGAAGGAATTAAATCGAAGATCTGAGTGCGGGTGCGTTATTGACCACATTAGACAGTGGACGTATTAGGAAGTACGTTCACGGAAGAAGAGGTGACATCCCTCTACTTGAGGCGTCATTGGAATCGCAGATCTAGGAAGATCAACACAAATCGGAATGGCAGGGCTGTTCAATTACGTATTGCCAAGGGCCGGCATGACCCTTGAAGAAATCGGGACCATTTTCTCGATCGGATGGGCACTGGGGTGCGCAGCAAAGAAATCACCCACTACAGTAACTAAGGAGGTTCGGACCGATAACAGACCTTGAGATGCACATGTCAGGGCGTGGCAGCACTGGCAGAAGGAACAAAGGTGTCTTCAAAAGGAAATGAAACGTCAGGAGAAATTAGCGGCATGGCGCACTGAGGAAGTGGCCATCAGGGAACAAGAGGATGCATGGCAGGAATTGCTAAAAATATGCCACAAACAATTAATGCAGAAGCGCTGGTTCAGGGAACTGGAGCAACAGATTGCCAGGGAACGGAAAACCCTGGAAGACGTTTTAAATCAGTTAGAGCCCGGATCAGCGATACAGGAGGCACTATTCAATATGCCCTCCAATATCAAATTATTATTGGTCAGTTTCAATGTGTACACGTTGAAACACAACGGTCTGGTCTTGACCGCAAAAGAAAGGAATTGGCTAATGCATGCCTTAAATGGAAACATCATGAATGCAGGGCGAGTCATGAGGAATGAAAGGCGACTCCAGAATGAGGAGAGGCTTCGAGGGGAAAGATATGATCCATATCTTTCCGCATACATCAAATGGAGATTGCCAAGGAATCATACACCGCCCCGCATATCCCAGTATGGGGAGGACGAAATTTTCACGCCACCAGATCATGATTATTTCCTATCCAAGTTAGGAGAAGACGTTGAGTTTACACAGCGGTGGGTCCAAGGAATCTCAAAGGAGAAACCAGTGCTACCTGGATCCTATACAACGGCTATTCCTAAAACGGCACCATGGAGGGTAAACGGATCCTGTTACTTGTATCTGTTTAAAAAGGAATTCCATAACCAATTCCACTGGCCGGAGTGGCCTACGCTGGAGAGAATTCTTTCTTGGGAACCTGAACTCAGGGATTACTCTGCAGTCTTCGGTTTGCAGGACAATGTGAAACCGGATAAATTTCATGTATTAGAACGGGCGGAATTAAGTTTCAAGAAGGATGAGATCTACACTTGGAAAGATTTGGAACACCTAGAGCGGCATGGTAAATTTAACAAACAAGCCAGATTTGGAGGACAAGGGAAATCAAAGAAACCAAGGTCCAAATCACCTGCAACAATATCCTCATTTGTACAAGGAGTCTCCAAAAATCCATCTGTCCAATCCTTGCCAGAATTGGGACAGGTTGCGGTTAAAAAATCATACTCCCAGGTGGTCATCAGTGCATTCGGGCCGAGTAAAGCGTTAACTCGGACTCAGGGAGCGGATTGGACTTGGAACGGAGGATCTGTTGCCAATCCATTGGACTGGATGAAAGAAGATCTCAATGCACCCAGCTCGTCTAATACAGAAGCACAGAAACAGGAAATTGACAATTGGAGGAGGGAGATCAAAAAGGACATTTCCACTCCATATCCGTATCCGAAACCCCGTTATGACAGGCACATGCTTCACCCGGACATTCCTGGGTTTTGTTATTTATTCCTGATCAAAGCGCAATACTGGGACGAATACAATTGGCCAGCATACCCACAAATTCATGAAGTAGTATCTTGGGATCCTAATCTACAGAATGAACGAATCAGAATCTCGATTCATCGAACCCATGGTCTGGAACACTGCTATCATATCGATAAGCAAATGAATGGGTATGATGGGTGGGCGCATTTGGACTTAATGAATCGGTCTGGATCAGGACATAAGCGGCTCGGGGCATTCCGGTTCACTGCCGATATGATGGCACATTTGTATAATGCCATGACTGGATGGCGAACGGTTTGGGCAGAAGACACGGAACAACCAGCTCCCCAAGGTGCTACCGCGGCACAAGTCGCCACTCAAGAAGACGTCATTCAGAGACAGCAGGTACAGCGGGAGGAGACCATCACAGCAATCGGACAAGTGGTAGCCAGAATAGTCAATGAATACCGACGGGCTAATCTGATACCGCCGCCCGCACCTCTTACTAAGGCAGAAATGCCCGACTACTACGAAGGAGATCCTCGTATGGTGGATGGGTGGTTAAGGCAAATGAGAACCTATTTTACGCTTGCTCGTGAAACCCAGCTGGACCGAAAAATCTCTATTTGTTTATACCAAATCAGAAAAGGAAAGGACAACCGGGCAGGAGATTGGGCGGGAGTTAAACTCAAAGCGGTCCAGGATGCAGACCAAGAATACCAAAATGAAGTAGTTAACTCTGGATGGCCGACCAATTTATCTTGGACATCACTCAATCAAGGCGTAATAGTAAATGATCATGAAATTCGACAACCATTAAGGAACCAATTTCCTTTTACTTCATGGGAGGACTTTGCCACACAAATGCATGAGTTCTTCATGTCAACCGAGATGCGAGAAAAAGCAACAGATGCGATTTTGGCTTTAAAACAAGGAAATACCATGATCGAGGATCATGTGGTCAGATTCAATGCATTGCTACCATTGGTCGGTTGGGATCACAGGGCATTGATTGCGTTATTTAAACAAAACATCAACCCTGCACTAGGATGAGATCTAATCAGACATGGGAATCTAGGTGATGACGCAACCCTTAAGCAGATCCAGGATCGAGCAATAGAGTTGGCGTGAGCCTATCGTAAAGCAACGGAAGCATACGGGCCAGATAGACAAAAGGGCAGATACAAGGAAAAAACAGTTACTAAAGATAGCAAGCCGAACCAGTTCCAATACAGTACGCCAACAACGTCCAAAGACCCGAACGCCATGGAGGTGGACAAAAGTAAAAAACCAGTTATTGGAAACTGTTATAATTGCGGCAAAGAAGGACATTTTGCACGAGAATGCCCAGAACCAAGAAAACCTAGGTGGAAGGATAAGGGGAAGTGGAGGACAAGAGAGGTTAGGATAGAGGAGCTCACCGAGGAGCAGTGGAAAGAATTCGGCAAGGAGAAGGGTTTTGGCGAAAGCCAGTAGGCAAGCGCTCAGCACTGCTGGCTGATAGAGTTTCGAAAATGGACAATGACTCTTGTGTAAATGTACAAGAATTATTATATGAATACTCTTCTCATATTCATTGAATTTGAAACTTAAGTGTGAGCATCAAACCCCGGATCAAACAATGGACCCCTGCTTGGGTAATGAGACGTATATGGCAACAAAGCGAAGATATTGCTATAGATTGTTTGAAGGGATGGGTTCATGAAAAATGTTTATCTGAAGTGACACCACAACTATTAAAGGAGCTGAACCAACAGTCAGAATCCGAAGCAATGTGGAACTTGATACAGTTGCGACAACAAATTGTCAAAGCTTCAGGAAAACAAGAAATGAACCTTAGAGGAATCATAACTACTATGGATACAGGATCCACAATTCCTGTTACGGCTTTAGTTGATTCAGGATGCACAGGATCGTGTATCAATGATGAATTTGTAGAAAAACACCGAATGAACAAGCGACGTCTCTTACGACCAGTACCAGTCTATAATGCAGATGGGACCCGTAATACCATGGGGAATATCGAATACATGGTTCAGTTCAAACTACAGATTGGAGACCATGAAGAAGTAATGGACTGCTGTGTGGCACGACTTGGAAAAACGGACCTGTTTTTGGGGCACAACTGGCTGCAATTGCACAATCCAAGTATGAATTGGAAAAAGCAGGAAGTCACCTTTAGCCGATGCCCAGGGAGATGTCGGAACCAATCCAGTGTGAGCAAACCTGAGGAGGAGGTGGACGAAACTGAATCCTTAGAAGATGGAGAACGTCTACTGGCCGTACATATAGGATCGGAAGAGTTGAGGTTACGACCACTCTCAACTGACATTGCAGCAAAAGAGGCGCTGGCCAGCAAAAAGCGATCATTGGAGGAAACTGTACCAAGGCATTATCTCAAATATCGGAAGGTTTTTGAGAAGGAAACGTTTGATGAGTTACCACCAAGACGACCATGGGACCATGCTATCAAATTTATCCCAGGAGGACAGCCAACAAATTGCAAAGTATACCCATTGAATAAAGAGGAACGAGAACAGTTGGATGAATTCCTAGAAGAAAACTTGAAGTCTGGACGAATTAGACCAAGCACCTCGGAACAAGCATCACCATTCTTCTTTGTTAAGAAAAAGGATGGAAAACTGAGACCGGTACAGGACTATCGAAAGTTAAATGACATCACAAGGAAGAATCGATACCCTCTACCATTGATTGGCGAATTGATTGATCGGTTATCAAAAGCCAAGGTCTTCTTGAAGATGGATATCAGATGGGGTTATAACAACATTAGGATTAAAGAAGGTGATGAGTGGAAAGCGGCTTTCAAGACTCACCAAGGCCTGTTTGAACCTCTGGTCATGTTTTTTGGTCTCTGTAATTCCCCGGCAATGTTTCAGACGATGATGAACAATATCTTTCGGCAAGAGATTGCTGAAGGATGGGTGGTTATCTACATGGATGACATCTTGGTGTTCTCCCAATCACAGGACGCACACACGATGCATGTTAATCGTATCCTAGCCAAATTGGAGAATCACAAGTTATCGCTGAAACCGGAGAAATGTTGGTTTGATCAACCTCAAATTGACTTCCTAGGGCTAGTAATTAGTCCGGACTCCATTCAGATGGAGAAAGGCAAAGTACAGGCCGTAGTGGATTGGCCAACCCCTACATGTAAACGCGAATTGCAACAATTTTTGGGCTTCATTAACTTTTATCGACACTTTGTCCAAGGTTTTGCTAAAATGGCGAAGCCTTTAACAGGTCTTACTGGGAAAATGGAGTGGCATTGGACAGATCAGCAGACATTGGCCTTCCAGGGACTGAAAGACCTTGTGGTGAGGGAGGTAGTTCTCAAGATTCCCGATGATGACGGTCAATTTCGTGTCGAAGTAGATGCGTCTGATTTTGCAATTGGAGGAATCTTGTCCCAACAAAGCAAGGACGGCACATGGCGACCTGTGGCATTTATTTCAAAGTCGTTAAATGAAGCTGAATGAAATTATGAGATCTACGACAAGGAAATGCTTGCAGTCATGCATGCGTTTTATGAATGGTCTCATTACCTGAAAGGTGCAAAAGAGCAGATTGAGGTTCTCACAGATCATCAAAACCTCACATACTTTCGGAAACCACAGAATCTAAACAGACGACAAGCACGATGGGTCACGGATTTGCAGGAGTTCAACTTTGTCATTAAACATCGATCCGGAAAGTCCAATTCAAAGGTGGATCTACTGTCAAGGAGAGCAGGACATGAAAAGGGACAAAATGATAATGAAGGGGTGATACTCCTGAAGGACCATTTGTTCGTAAGGGTCTATGATGATGATTGGGCAATCGAGGACATCATTAAGGAGATTCAAAAGGTCTTGGCTTGGCAATGGGAAAATCAGGTTCGACAAGGCATCGAACAACAGGACCCTGACTTTAGAATCGAGAAAGGATTAGTTGAGTGGAAGGGTCGGATTTACGTTCCAGCAGACGCGCGAATCAGGGGCAATTTGATTCAGATTCATCACTCCTGGGGACATTCAGGGGTAGTCAAAACCGTGGAAAGTCTCACTCGCAATTTCTGGTGGCCGCAAATGCGAAGGGACATAGAACGCTTTATACGAGGATGTGAAACGTGTCAGAGAGCAAAACCAGATCGACAGCCAAGAGCAGCGCCATTGAATCCAAATGAGATCCCCGACGCACCATGGGAAGTCATCTCGGTCGACTTAATTGGACCATTACCAGATTCCAAAGGAAACGACATGATCATGGTCGTGGTAGACCAGTTCACAAAAAAGGCTTACTTTCTTCCCACAATGTCGTCAATCACATCACAAGGAGTAGCAGTTCTGTTCAGAGACAATGTTTTCCGGGAACATGGCTTACCAAAAAAGGTCATCAGTGATCGAGGACCGCAATTTGTCTCGAAGTTCATGGATGATTTATATGGGATCCTAGGAATACAGGCTAATAGATCTACAGCTTATCATCCACAAACCGATGGACAGACAGAACGAGTTAATCAGGAAGTTAAGGAATTCTTGACCATGTTCGTCAATTATCGACAGGACAACTGGAGTGATTGGCTCGCGGTAGCCCAATTTTGCCATAACGACTGGATACACTTGTCTACGGGGTTTTCACCATTCTTCATGAACTATGGAAGACATCCCAATAAGGGGATGAACCCGCTGTATCAACCAAAAACCGTGGTCATGGAGGAACTAGTTAAAGAAATCGAGGATGTCCACACCAAAGCTAAAACTGCGTTGGAGAAAACCGCTGAAGCAATGAAAAAGCAGTGGGATACTCATAAAACACCAGCACGAAATTATCGGCCCGGTGACAAGGTGTACCTTAGCACTGAAAATTTGCCAACGCTTTGAGCAACCAAGAAGTTAGACAGCAAGTTTGTGGGTCCCTTGGAAGTGGTGGAGAAAGTTGGCACATCGGCATACCAGTTAAAGATTCCTGCAGCCTGGGAAATCTACAATGTCTTTAACGAAGTACTCTTAAAACCCTACACTGCTCCAGAATTCCCCAATCAGATTGAAAAAATTGCCAAATGTAAGGAGGCACAGATGGTGGAGGAATCTGAAGACAATGAGTATGAAGTTGAAGAGGTCATGGACAGTAGAGTCAGCGGATGAAACGGTGGCAGGTTGGAATACTTGGTCAAGTGGAAAAACTACCCAGTGGAAGAATCTACATGGGAACCTGCAGAGAACCTCGCCAACGCTAAGAAGGAGGTTCAGAAGTTCCATAAGCAAAATCCAAGTGCACCCCAGCAACTGGCAATCACTGATTTACGGTTCAAAAATTGGCAAAACTACACAGATACAAAGGCTCCCAAACGGTTGTTCGGTTGGGAAGATGGCAAATTCAAGCGTGACTACCTCAACAGACTAAAACAAAATTGGCAAAGGTGGAAGGGCAATCGCAAACTCATCTACGCTGAACCCGACACGGAGGGGGCGTTCTCAAGAGACCTTGAGCGCGGTGGGCCGGTTAAACCCACGCTTGATTCCCCTAAGGCAAACCATCGCATGATATAGCGCTTGACGCTGAAGTGATTTATGACCAACGCATGACTTCCCGGGACGTGAAGTCTTAAGGAGGAGGTCATGTTATGATATGGACTTTTTCTTTATTTTTCTCTATTTTATTCAGAGGCCTACGGACATATAACAAGACGCGAGCATACGGCGCAGGACCCCTATCCAGATATGGCAGGAGGATTATATAACCCAGGGTGGCTATACGATCAGGGCTATTAGGGGATATTGGGGGAAACGGCGTTTGCGGGAAGGGACCGGGAGTCTGGGTGAGTCCGGACAGGTCTGGGAGATGGGTCTGGATCTTGCTGCTGCGCGTGCATAGCCTTAGCAGGCTGTGCAGACTGTGCGCACAGACCAACGACTCAGGTATATAAGGAGTGCGTCTGTAGGTAGGAGTCCTTAAGACTCTAGATTGTTTCCTCCTTGTAGGTCACAGACTATTGTGTCTAAAGCTTCGTCTCTATATATCTTTCTTCTCCAAAGCCTGTGATTGTGTATAAGGATTAGTCCTAACATGGCGAGCATGGAACCGCCACCAGAACCCACCTGGAGCAGGGTTTACCCGGTGCCGAGGGTCTCAAGACCCTCTTTATCTCAAAGGAAGAAGGCCAAGGGGAAGAGAGGGAAACCTCTCTTTGAACACCTTGAAAAAGGCTTGAAATTTGATTCGAGGACCAAAACCCCGGTCCTCCCACATGATGAGGGACCCCCGGCAGGGAATGCTCCAGACAACCTGGATGCAGTGGACGTCAAACATCTCCCGAACTACGAGGAGCTGCTGCATCACGACATGGATGTTGAAGGATCGCCCATGGGTCCAGCCTGAACCTCGAGGCCATCACCTCATCATTTTCCTAAGGAGAGCTACACCTTTCCTTATCTTTATTTCAGATTGCACCTTTGGTACAATCTTGCTGGGGAGGGTGTAAGGGCTCTACTTCGTCCTAGGGAGAGCCTCGCCCTCAGTTTTGATTTCTTGTTTCTTGACGATGCGTATTTATATGCATCGTTTCGTACATATATATATATAGCAATGTTTGGACGTGCAGACCTTTAGTTGCATGTCAAATGATTATGTAATTAGTTTACTTTTTCTTTTGCACTAGCGCTACACACCAATAAGATTTGGTTCAGTGTACGGCGCACCACAAGAAATAAGTATAGAAACACTGCAACGTTACAGTGGGGAAGGTGATGGTCGTCTGGGTATACTTGAGGAAGAAGGTCAGCTGGGTGGATGTGGAGGTCATCGTCCTCGAAGTGGACAATGGTGGTGTTTTCAATAAAGACCTCGAGAGGGAGGTCTGGGACAGTGAGGAAGGGCGAGAAAGCGGTGGCGGTTTTGTTGATGCGCCAATGAGCACAGGAGACGAGAGCTAGGGTGATGAAGTAGGCAGCGAGGGTGAAGAAGGTGAACATATTTTCTTGTTACGGTGTGAGGTTGGCATTTGGTGGCGACACTTGGAGAATTTATTCGTTTTCCAGATCACTGATTTCCGTGTCTGAGTCCGAACTTTCTATATCTAACGGATCTTCGATTGCAGGGTCAGTGAGGAGTTCTCGTTCTTCTACAATGAACCTGGTTAGCAAATCTAGATGTTGGATTCCTGGTGCCGTCGTTGGGGTGACTAAGAATCTTCTGACTCTTCTGATGATGTCCGCTATTACCTCTCCCACTGCAATGGACAAATATTGAAGCTCGTCCTGGATATCTTCTATAAGAATGCAAGGCCTTCCTGGTATTCTGATTCTTCAGTTAATTAACCAGATTTGTGCGCTACACTCCTGTATCTGTTTAGTGATCTCATCCATCTGCTTATATTCTTCCGGACATAGCAGTCTTCCATGAGTGCTTTCGTAAACGTTACTGCTTCTGATGGCTAGAAGTTGGTAGGCAGGTGGATCTTTATTATAGGCAGGTAGATCGTCGGTTGAGAATCGTAGGTCATAGTATTCGGGAAGATAGTTCTGGATGGTATTGCAGGGGAACTCTGTTGTTCCTGAAGGGTTCTTTTGGTGACAATGATCAAGTCGAGGGATGCGGTAGTATCGTGTGACCAACGCCACAGTTCGGGTAAGCTTTCCTGACGGGTTTGGTGCTCTAGGAGCGTGTCGGAAGGGGAGGTATTGTATGCGGGTGTAGACGGTCTTTTCTTTAAGAGCTATAGTGTATCGAGAGAGTGTTGAGCAGTTCCGTTTTGTATAGTGGTAATTTTGTTTCAATAAGTGGCGGTTTCTATATTGCGTCATGGTTCAGAGGTGTCGACGTTGTTGATATTCTGACAGGATATCGGTGGCGTTTGCAAGATTGCGAGCAGGTTCCCAAGAGTTATCATTCGATCCGTAGCCTTTCCATTTAACTAGGTAATGGTAGCCTGCGCCTCGCTTCCTGTGGGCTAGAATTGCCTCTACCTCGAATTCCTCTTGTCCATTTACGAGATCAGGGGGTGGTTTCACATAGTTCGGCCCATGCGCAGTTGTTTCCCTGTATGGGGTAAGGAGTGATGTATGAAACACAGGGTGAATGCGCCATTGTTTCGGGAGTTTCAGTTTGTATGTCACTGGTCCCATCACCTGTTCAATTTCAAAGGGTCCTTCCCGTTTTGGTGCTAACTTTCTGGACTGATATGGTATGTGAAGATTTCGGTTCTCAAGCCATACTTTGGTGCCCTTTTCAAATCGCGTTGCTTTGTCCTTGCGTCGTCTTGCCACTAGTTGTCTTGCTAGTTCATGTGCTGCTAGTGCTTCTTCTCTGGCTTTCCTTAGGAATTGAAGGCATTCCTCTGCTGCTGGTGTAGTCATTCGTGTTGTAGCTGTGGGAAGCACAACAGGGTCCGTCCCATACATTAATCTGAATGGGGAAGTTTTGATTGTGTCGTGATGTCGGTTGTTGTGAGCAAACTCAGCTATTGGAAGAAGCGGTTTCCATAGATGTGGTTCATTGGAGCAGAACATTCGGAGATAGACTTCTAGTTCCTGGTTGACTCGTTCTGTTTCTCTGTTGGTTTGGGGATGATAGGCTGTGCTCATTCTATGGTCAATTCCTAGTGCTTTTCGTATTTCCTGAAATACTTTTGTGGAGAACTGTGGTCCTCGATCTGAGATTAAAATGTCGGGTAGGCCAAACCGTTTGAAAATTTCAGAGACATAAAGTTCTGTGGTGCCTAGAGCATTGATTGTCTTCTTGCAAGGTGTGAAAATTACCCCCTTTGTAAGACCATGGTCCACCGTGACCAGGATCGAGTCAAAGCCATCGGAAAGGGGTAGATCAGTCATGAAATCAAGGGTTACTTGCTGAAAGGGGCGGGTCGCTTTTGACGAAATTGGGTGAAGGGCTGGTACATTTGGGTGCATGTTAATCTTCATCTGCTGACAGAGGGTGCATCCTTCTATCCATTCCCTGACATGTTTGAACATTCCGGGCCACCAGTAGTCACGTTTAAGAAGTTCAAGGGTCTTTAATTGTCCAGGGTGACCTGATGATCGTGCCTCGTGCATTTCTTTAATCAACCTGGTTTGTAACCCATCTTGGTCAGGGATGTAGGTCTTTCCGAGATAATGAACAATGCCATTGGTATAAGACCAATCTTGTATGTTCGATTTGATCAGTGGGGCGCGGTGCATGGTGATAACCTCGATTAGAATACGTCCGAAATCGTCTTTTGACATTGCTTTCTGAATTTCTGTGACTAGATCTTCTGCAATAAGACAAATAAAACGATCCTCTGCTAGGACTACAATGTCTTCTTGTAATTCACTGTTTCCCATATGATCAGGGCGTCGGGATAGGGCATCCGCTTCAAACATTTTTGTGCCAGGGACGTGCTCAATGCGTAGGTCAAATTCTGATAATAGGGATGACCATCTAGCTTGTCTGGGCATTAAACGTTGGGTGGTTCAATAGTAGGACAGATTCTTGTGGTCGCAGTGAACTATAGTGGTGTGGGGTGATCCGTGTAGTAAATGTAGCCAGGTCATCAATCCTTTGATAATTGCCAAGAGTTCTCAATCGTAGATCTGGTAATTCTGTTCCGTTTGTGTTAATGCATGTGAGATAAATCCGCAGGGATGGAGAGATCCCGTTTCATCTGCTTGTTTCAAGACTGCTCCTATTGCCTTATTCAATGCATCAGTTTGAAGGATAAAGGGTCGAGTAGGATCTGGCATTAATAATACCGGCATAGATGCAAATCGTTTCTTTAGAATTTCAAAAGTGTTGTTCCGTTCAGTGGTCCAGTCAAATGGTTCCGTTTTCTTAGTGAGGTTGGTAAGTGGTTTAGCGATGGCAGCAAAATTTCCAATGAAACGTTGGTAAAAGTTCCCAAATCCGAGGAATGATCGGACTTGTTTGACAGTGGTAGGGACTGGCCAATCGGCTATCCCTGCTAATTTTATCAGGTCCATCTGAATGCATCCAGGGGTGATGATCATTCCTAGGAATTCGACTTCCTGCGTGGCGAACTTGCATTTTTCAAGTTTCAGGAATAGATCGTTATCTTGTAACCGTTGTAAAATTTGTTTTGTCCGCTCCTCCAGCTGTTCCAATGTTTCTGCACAGATTAACATGTCGTCCATGTAAATGATCAGCCATCCCTCATTGATCATGTCCCTAAAGTATTCATTCATCATAGTTTGAAAGGTTGACGGCGAGTTGCATAATCCAAAGAACATTACAGTTGGTTCATAGAGCCCTCGATTGGTAATAAAGGCTGCTTTCCATTCGTCTCCCTTGTTGATGCGAACATTGTTGTATCCCCATCAGAGGTCTAGTTTGGTGAAATACTTGGCACCTTGTAACTTAGTCATGAGATCAGAAACAAGGGGAAGGGGATATGTGTTTTTGATGGTCCACTCATTCAAGTATCGGTAATCCTGACAGGGTCAGAGTGCTCCACTTTCTTTTTTTGCTACAAAGAAGAATGGTGACGCCTGCGGTGATGTAGATGGTTTAATGTATCCTTTCTTGAGTTGTTCATCAATCCATTCGTCCAACAGTCCTTGTTCCTTGACCGACAGAGGGTAAAGTTTACTAGCTTTCGGGACAAAACCTTCTTTTGTGTTGATTGTGTGCGGTGATGTAGATGGTTTAATGTATCCTTTCTTGAGCTGTTCATCAATCCATTCGTCTAACAGCCCTTGTTCTTTGATGGATAGAGGGTAGAGTTTACTAGCCTTCAGGACAAAGCCTTCTTTTGTGTTGATTGCATGATCCCACGGTCAACTGGATGGGAAGCGTTCTGATGCCTTTTTGTCAAAGGATGGTGCACCATTGCTCATATTCTGTCGGTAGAGTGGTAGATGGTTTGTCTTTCTTTAGCCTATGTTCTAGTTCCTGTGATGCCGATGTTTTAACTCTGATCCGGTAGTCATCTTCACCCCATTGCTGGGAGTCAAGGGCTAGCTGCCAAATTGCTTTTGGCGATGTGTCCAGATCTCCAATTTTCAGAGTTTTTTCTCGCCAATTGATGATCGGGTTATTCTCTTCCAACCAACTGAAAAGATTGCTCTAATTTTCTTTGCTGGTTCGTCTTCTTCCTTCTGTTGTTCCTCAGTGACAGAACAGACAGCCTTATTCTGATAAGAAGACCTGGATGAAGACGGATCGTTGCATTTCGGGCAGTTCCTGGAGATGTGTCCCTGTGCTCCACATCTGAAACACTTGCCAGTCTTTCGGTATTCCTCCTTTTGATCATCTGTTAATCGGCTAGGAATTGTGGTATTCATAGCTCTGATTGTTCCAGATCGGTTGTTGTTTCGATTGAAACGTGTTCCAGATCCATCATTGGTTCTCCTGTTTCCCTGTCCTGTCATGTCCCAAGTGTTATGGTGATCTTCAGCCTTATCATAGGCTTCTTGCATTGTCTTGATCTTCCTTTGGTCCTGTAAGATCGTCCTAGCAAGTTCTAAGGGTAATCCTTTGACAAATGCCTGCAACTGAGCGGGTATTCCAGTGAGTCCTGAGGTTCCTATATCCATGCGAAATTTTCTGATGTATTCTGGGACTGAAACGCCGTTTCCAACTCTTAATTTGGATAGATTGTTCAGGGCTCGAAGGGTGCTGTTGACTTCTCCCCAGTCATTGATGAAATGTGTTTCAAATGCTTCATAGTTGCTCCATTTGAACGTGGCTGTGGTACTGCCTCTGTTGTCATTCAATTCGCTTCGGATAATAGTCTTCCAGTCATCTAGTTCTGGTCCCATGCATGCAAGCGCATATCTGACTTTCTTCTCATCTTTTCCTTCATAGTTCTGTTTGTTAAGGGTAAAGTAATCCTCAAGCTGTCCTAAAAATGACCTTGCTTCGATTCGTTTGCCTGTAAAAGGTCGTATAGGCTGCGGTTTGATATCTCCTTTAGAGCTAGCACTGGTTTCAGATGCCATTCTTGGTTCAGGAGTGATTGGTGGTTCGGGGTTAATTGGTGGTTCAGGGGTTGGTGTTCTGGTGATCGGTTTCGGTTCTGGAGTAGGGGTTCTACTCGGAGTTCTGGGTTTCGGAGATGGGGGTGGTCCTTGTTTCGAGTAATCTGTATCAAATGGGTTTTCCTCAAGCTTGGCTTGTTCAATTCGTAGTAATTCCTCCCACTCTGCTAAAAGGCTAGCTGGTGATACCCTGAGCTGGTCCTGAGTTCCAACTTATGTTATGGTTAATGTCCACAACGTCGTTCAGCGTCCAAGTCTATAGTGACAAACAGAGTCTCGGTCTGTTCCCAATCACTGGACAAGGGTTCTAGGCACTAAGTCTGACAATGACGAAGGCTAGAGAGAGAACGAGGAAAGCGGTCGAGGCGACGAGCAAATGAGCGTTCAAGTTGTGGATAAGATTTGACTAAGTTGGAACTAAAGAGCTACAGTACATGAGAGGGGTTTATATACGTTTAAAGAACAATAGAAACTAAAGGGGAAAGAGCATAGCTATCTAGAAAAGGAAAGGTGAAGGTAGCTATGAAAGGAGATAATGTCCAAGCATAACTATGGGTTTGTAACAAGTAAATGTAGTCCGTTAACAAAGGGAAAAGAGAACTGTAACAGGTATGTGTTTTTGACAGTCCATTCATTCAGGTATTGGTAATCTTGACAGGGTCAGAGTGTCCCACTTTCTTTCTTTGCTACAAAGAAGAATGGTGATGCCTGTGGTGATGTAGATGGTTTAATATATCCTTTCTTGAGTTGTTCATCAATCCATTCGTCCAACAGTCCTTGTTCTTTGATGGATAGAGGGTAAAGTTTACTAGCTTTCAGGACAAAACCCTCTTTTGTGTTGATTGCATGATCCCATGGTCGACTAGATGGGAATTGTTCTGATG
This sequence comes from Amanita rimosa, assembly GCA_023014395.1. Lineage (NCBI taxonomy): Eukaryota > Fungi > Basidiomycota > Agaricomycetes > Agaricales > Amanitaceae > Amanita > Amanita rimosa. Next base: position 204,280 of record JAEBUO010000062.1, read on the forward strand.
CCTTCTTGTCAAAGATGGTGCGCCATTGCTCATATTCTGTCAGTAGAGTGGTGGATGGTTCATCCTTCTTTAGCCTGTGTTCTAGTTCCTGTGATGCCAATGTTTTTACTCTAATCCAATAGTCATCTTCACCCCATTGTTGGGAGTCAAGAGCTAGCTGCCAGATCGCTTTTGGCAATGTGTCTAGATCTCCAATCTTTAGAGATTTCTCTCACCAATTGATAATTGGGTTATTCTCCTCTAACCAAGGTATTCCTAAGATCATTTGTTGATTGCCTAGCTTAGTGATCCAGAACCAATTGATAAATTGTTGTCCTTCAATCATGTAGCATATCTTGGTCCGATGTGTGATCATTCCTTTTGCATTTACTGTTCCATCTGTGTTTCTGACTTTAATTGGTTTCTTAAGTTGTTCTTTCCTGAGCCCCTTCACTACTCCTTCATCTACAAAGTTTCCTTCTGTTCCACAATCAATTAGGGCAGATGTTCCAGCAGGTAAATCAGTCGATTTGATAGTTAACAAAATGTGCTTGTCATTGTTGGATAATACTATTACAGAATCAAGTGCTAACTGTTCAGATCTCGATAATAAGGAAGGGCCAACTGCTGAGTGACGCTTCCTAACTAAAAACCCTCGTTTTCGGATTTGTTTAAGAGGGCATTCTTTTCTTCAGTAGACATTGCTGAAAAGATGGCTCTGATTTTCTTTGCTGGCTTGTCCTCTTCCTTCTGTTGTTCCTTGGTTATGGAATGGACAGCCTTATTCTGGTAAGAAGACCTGGATGAGGACGTGTCATTACGTTTCGGGCAGTTCCTGGAGATGTGTCCCTGTGTTCCACATTTGAAACACTTTCCAGTCTTTCAGTAATCTTCCTTTTGATCATCTGTCAATTGCCCAGGGGTTGTTGTATTAATAGCCCTGATGGTTCCGGATCGATTGTTGTTTCGATTCAAATGTGTTCCAGATCCATCATTGGTTCTCCTATTTCCCTGTCTTGTCCTGTCCCAAGCATTATGGTGATCCTCAGCCTTGTCATAGGCTTCTTGCATCGTCTTGATCTTCCTTTGATCCTGTAAGATCATCCTAGCAAGTTCCAAAGGTAGTCCTTTGACAAATGCCTGTAATTGAGCGGGTATTCCAGCAAGACCAGAGGTTCCTATGTCCATGCGGAATTTCCTAATATATTCTGGGACTGAAACACCATTTCCAACTCTTAATTTGGATAGATTGTTCAGGGCTTGAAGGGTGCTGTTAGCTTCTCCCCAATCATTGATGAAACGTGTTTCAAATGCTTCATAGTTGTTCCATTTGAATGTGGCTGTGGTACTGCCTCTGTTGTCATTCAGTTCGCCTCGAATAATAGTTTTCCAGTCGTCTAGTTCTGGGACTGGTTTGTTTCGTTTCCATCCTTCTGTAACAAAATACCAGGTTCATTGGTAGAGAAAAACTTCTTGTTGTCCAAGGTAGTATTTCCCCTTATAGGTGACAGATCCGTTTGGGGGTCGTTCCTGAGAGCTGCGGGTCTCAATGGTGTTGGCTAGGGATGATACCCTGAGCTAGTCCTGAGTTCCAACTTATGTTATGGTCGATGTCCACAACATTGTTCAGTGTCCAAGTCTACAGCGACAAACAGAGTCTCGGTCTGTTCCCAGCCACTGGACAAGTGTTCTAGGCACTAAGTCTGACGATGACAAAGGCTAGTGAGAGAGTGAGGAGAGTGGTTGAGATGACAAGCAGAAGAGTGTTCAAGTTATGGATAAGATTTGACTAAGTTGGAACTAAAGAACTATGATACATGAGAGGGGTTTATATACGTTAAGAGAACAATAGAAACTAAAGGGGAAAGAGCATAGCTATCTAGGAAAGGAAAGGTGAAGGTAGCTATAAAAGGAGATAACATCCAAGTGTAACTATGGGTTTGTAACTAGTAAATGTAGTCCGTTAACAAAGGGAAAAGAGAACTGTAACATGGCTATTCCACAGAGGAATCAGAATCCCAGGGAAACCAATCCTATCCATGGAGGACTTTACAGACAATCTTTTCTACCTGTTTGATCAATGAAAAAATGTAGTACTCAACATCATCAGGATTATTCAAAGGTTCCTCTCTAAACCAGTCACTAACCTTAGCACCTACCAATTCAATGCCCTGGAAATGTTCATTAGAGAGGACCATGAGCTTCTCACAGACCCAGATATCCTGAATCAGATGGACCTGGCTGATTTGGACCTAGACCCGGACTATGACGAAATAAATGACCTATAAAAGGACCACATGCCCAGTATCCAGCATCTGCTCATCCTATACCAAGAAAAAGCAATGTTCACCTTCTTTGCCCTCACTGCCTACTTCACTGTTCTCCTCCTCATCTCTTGCACTCATTGGTGCATTAACGACACTGCCACCACCCTCTTACCCTTCATTGCCATCCCAGACCTCCCACTCAAGGTCTTCATTGAAAATACCACCATCGTCCACTTTGAGGACAATGACCTACATGTTCACCCAGCCAACCTGCTCCCCCAGATTCATCCCAACAATCATCACCTTCCCCATTTTGCTCAGTTTGTCAGAAGGAACACCACTCTCACCATCATTGCTGACACTCTTGCCACTGCCACCTGCTCCATCACCAACCTCTCCTCCACCACTGACAATCTTGCTGCTCTCACCCTTACTATTGATCTGCATGAGATGACTTATGAAGAACACAACTCCTTATGAAATGCCCAGAACCTCCATCACACCACCAAGGCACTCAAGTGGAAGGTGGAGACCTCCACAAAAGAACTTGACAATGCTGTCAAATGGGCTGAGTCTACAATGGATCATGGCTGGATGACTTCTGGATGGTAGAAGTCAGTGACTTCTCACATACAAAGGGAGTAATGTTACAGTTTTTCTCTCCCTTTGTCTAATGGACTACATTTATTTGTTACAAACCCATAGCTACACTGGGATGTTATCTCCTTCCATAGTTACCTTCATATCTCCTTTCTTAGATAGCTATGCTCTTTCCCCTTTAGTTTTCATTGTTCTTTAAATGTATATAAACCCCTCTCATGTACCATAGTTCTCTAGTTCCAACTTAGCCAAATCATATCTACAACTTGAATGCTCTTTTTCTTGCTGCCTCAACTGCTCTCCTTGCTCTCTTTCTAAGCCTTTGGTGTCATCAGACTTAGTGCCTAGAACCCTTATCCAGTAATTGGGAACAGACCGACTCTGTTTATCACTGTAGACTTGGATGCTGAACAACATTGTGGACATTGACCATAACACATTGGATCCAAAACAGCGCAAAACCACAGATAAAGCAGTGGACCCCTGCATGGGTCATGAGGCAGATATGGCAGCAAGATGAGAAAACTGCCATGGAATGTCTGAAAGGATGGGTTCATGATTGACATCTACCTGAAGTAATACTTCAGCTGTTGAGAGAGTTAAATCAACAGTCAGAACAGGAAGCAATATGGAATCTAACACAACTATGGCGCCAGATTGTGAAAGCTACAGGGAAACAAGAAATGAACCTGAAGGGGATGATAATGACTATGGATGCAGGATCCACAATTCCTCTTTTAGCGTTAGTGGACTCAGGATGTACAGGATTGTGCATCAACAATGAGTTTGTGGAAAAACACTGGATGAACAAACAACACCTAGTGCAACCAGTACCCATATACAATGCCAATGGAACCCAAAATACCATGGGAAACATCGAATATATGATCCAGTTCAAATTACAGATTGGAGATCATGAAGAGGTTATGGATTGCTGTGTTGTATGACTAGGGAAGACAGATCTGTTTCTGGGACATGATTGGTTACAACTGCATAACCCAGGCATGAATTGGAAGAAGCAGGAAGTGATGTTCAGCAGATGTCCAGGAACATGTTGAAACCAATCTAGTGTGGTGGAACCTGAGGAGGAAGTAGATAAAACAGGATCCTTAGAAGATGGGGAACGTCTCCTTGCAGTGCACATAGGACCTGGGGAGTTAACATTATGACTGCTTGCAACAGACATTGCAGCCAAGGAAGCACTGGCTAGTAAAAAATGGTCCCTAGAGGAAACAGTCTTGAGGCACTATCTGAAGTATAAAAAAGGTATTCAAGAAGGAGACATTTGATGAGTTACCACCAAGATGACCCTGGGACCATGCAATTGAGTTTATCCCAGGAGGACAGTCCACAGATTGCAAAGTATATCTGTTAAATAAGGAAGAGCATGAACAGTTGGACGAGTTCTTAGAGGAAAACTTAAAATCTGGAAGGATAAGTTGGAACAAGTGTTGCTGTTCCTCTTTGTTAAAAAAAAGTATGGCAAACTTAGACCAATCCAGGACTATTGAAAGCTGAATAAGGTGCTGAACAAGGCAGAACAGAATTATGAGATCTACAACAAAGAAATGCTTGCGGTTATGCATGCATTTTACAAATGGTCTCATTACCTCAAAGGTGCCAAGGAGCAGGTTGAGGTTTTAACAGACCATCAAAACCTCATGTATTTCTGAAAACTGCAAAACTTAAACCACCAACAAGCATGCTGGGTTACAGACTTGCAAGAGTTCAATTTTGTAATAAAGCACCAGTCTGGAAAATCAAACTCCAAAGCAGATTTGCTGTCAAGAAGAGCAGGACATGAAAAGGGACAAAACAATAATGAAGGAGTGATACTCCTGAAAGATCATTTGTTTGTCAGGGTCTATGATGATGATTGAGCCATTGAGGACATCATCAAGGAAATACAGAAAGTCTCAGCTAGACAGTGGGAAACCCAGGTTCAACAGGGTATTGATCAACAGGACCCTGACTTCAAGGTTGAAAAGGGATTAGTTGAGTGGAAGGGTTGGATTTACATTCTGGCAGATGCACAAATCAGGGGCAACCTGATCCAGATTCACCATTCCTGGGGACACGCAGGGGTAGTCAAAACAGTGGAAAGCCTTACCCATAATTTCTAATTTCTGGTGGCTGTAGATGTGGAAAGACATAGAATGCTATATCCAAGGATGTGAAACATGTCAAAAGGCAAAACCAAACTGACAGCCAAGAGTGGCACCTTTAGTCCCAAATGAAATCCCTGACACACCATGGGAAGTAATTTCAGTAGACCTAATTGGACCTCTTCCAGATTTGAAGGGAAATGACATGATCATGGTTGTAGTAGACTGCTTTACAAAAAAGGCATACTTCCTCCTGATCATATCATCAATAACATTGCAGGGAGTGGTGGTTCTATTCCAGGATAATGTCTTTAGAGAGCATGGTTTGCCAAGAAAAGTCATCAGCAACCAAGGACCACAATTTGTTTCCAAGTTCATGGATGACTTGTATGGGATTCTAGGTATCCAGGCAAATATGTCAACTGCTTATCATCTGCAAACTGACAGACAGATGGAACATGTCAACCAGGAGGTCAAGGAATTCTTGACCATGTTTGTCAATCATCAGCAAGATAACTGGAGTGATTGGCTGGCAGTGGCTCAGTTCTGCCACAATGACCATGTACATTTGTCTACAGGATTCTCTCCATTTTTTATGAACTACAGATGTCATCTGAACAAGGGAATGAATCCCTTGTACCAGCCAAAGACAGTCGCAGTGGAGGACTTAGTCAAGGAAGTTAGAGACATTCATGCCAAAGCTAAGGTAGCACTTGAGAAAACTGCCTAATCCATGAAAAAAGTAGTGGGATGCACATAAGGCACTGGCACAACAGTACAAACCAGGAGACAAGGTGTACCTCAGTACAGAAAATTTTCCAATGCTTCATGCAACCAAGAAGCTGGATGGCAAATTTGTGGGTCCCTTGGAAGTGGTTGAGAAAGTCAGTGAATTGGCATACTGGCTAAAGACCCCAGTGGCCTGGAAAATCTATAACATTTTCAATGAAGTACTCTTAAAGCCCTATCACACTCCAGAATTTCCCAACCAAATTGAAAAGGCAGCCAAATGCAAAGAGGTGCAAATGGTTGAGGAATATGAGGATGAGGTATATGAAGTTGAAGAAGTCATGGAAAGTAGAGTCAGCAGATGGAATGGTGGTTGACTGGAGTATCTGGTCAAGAGGAAAAAGTATCCAGTAGAAGAATCTACATGGGAACCAGCAGAGAACCTCACTAATGCTAGGAAGGAGGTTCAGAAATTCCATAGGCAGAACCCAAGTGTGCCCCAATGACTGGCCATGGCAGAGTTACAGTTCAAAGAATGGTCTAATTACACAGCAACAAAGGCTCCCAAACAGTTGTTCAGTTGGGAAGACAGTAAATTCGAGTGTGACTACCTCGAGAAATTAAAACAGAATTGGCAACAGTGGAAAGGCAACCACAAACTGATCTACACTGAACCCAACATGGAAGGGGTATTCTCAAGGGACCTTGAGTGCATGGGTTGGTTAAACCCATGCTTGATTCTCGTAGGCAGACCAAAGCATGACTTCCCAGGACATGAAGTCTTAAAAAGGAGGTCATGTTACGATATGGACATTTTTCTCTTATTTTTCTCTATTTTATCCAGAGGGCTATGGGCACATAATGAGACACGAGCATATGGCAAGGGACCCCTATCCAGATATGGCAAGAGGATTACATAACCCAGGGTGGCTATACAATCAAGGCCATTAGGGGATATTGGGTGAAACAGTGTTTGCAGAAATGGACTGGGAGTCTGGATGTTTCAGTCCCAGATGTTAGGAATCCATCCTAACTCATCTTTTTCTTCTTTTTATCTTGCTAGTGGTCTGGGACCACTCTGGGACATCTATACATGATCTGGGATCATGGAAGGGACTAAAGGAACACTTTGCGTGGGTTAGCACGTGGGAGCGCTCACTAGAAGACGAGACGATGGTTGGTTGGACCAACCACCTACATACTAGGAAGGAGATCGCAACCCTGGGTGGCAGTGCGCGCGGATCACATCAGCGCATCAGTACATCATCCCAATAAGGCATGGGATCAGCGGCAATGCTCGACAGCTTGATATGGCAATAGCAACTCCCTGTTGGGGATCGCGGGAGGCCTGTGAGCAGTATGCCTCATGGAATAAGGCCCAGACAGAGACTGTGGGAGCGCCAGGCTGAGGGGAAGGTTCTAGGCCATGGGCACATGTGGAACTGTCAAGGGCGCACAGCATTGCTAAAGATAGATGAAGTGCAGAAGCAGTGCTCAAGGGTCTGGAAGCAGTGCTCAAGCAGTATGAGTCACTGAGGCTGTAGAGGTGCCAGTGGGAAGGGTCGCAAGGGGTCTTAGTAGAATAGTATATAAGACCAGCTGTAGGTAGTCTTGGTTCCCCAAGACTTAAGATAGTTTATCTTATGCTCATTGTATAGGCATTAGATTCTGTCTAATGTAGTCTCAATACCATTCCTTCTCTCTGTTCTTACCCTCCTCCCTTCTCTGCGAGGCTTGTGGGTTTGTGTTGAGTGTGAGCTCGTAACACCAGAATACATTAGGAAATTTTGCATGGACATAGGAACCTCTGGGCTCACTGGAATACCTGCTCAGTTGCAGGCATTTGTCAAAAAATTACCCCTAGAGCTTGCTAGGATGATCTTACGGGACCAAAGAAAGATCAAAACGATGCAAGGAGCCTATGACAAGGCTGAGGATCACCATAACGCCTGGGACATGGCAGGACAAGGAAACAGGAGAACCAATGATGGATCTGGAACACGTTTCAATCGAAACAACAATCGATCCGGAACAATCAGAGCTATAAATACCATGACTCCTAGCCAATTGACAGATGCTCAAAAGGAGGAATACCGAAAGACTGGCAAGTGTTTCAGATGTGGAACACAGGGACACATCTCCAGGAACTGCCCAAAACATAACGACGTGTCTTCATCCAGGTCTTCTTACCAGAATAAGGCTGTTCGCTCTGTCACTGAGGAACAACAGAAGGAAGAGGATGAACCAGCAAAGAAAATTAGAGCCATCTTTTCAGCAATGTCTACTGAAGAGAAGAATGCCCTCTTAAACGAATTCGAAAATGAGGGTTTTTAGTTAGGAAGCATCACTCAGTGGTTGGCCCTTCCTTATTATTGAGATCTGAACAGTTAGTGCTTGATTCTGTAATAGTACTATCCAACAATGACAAGCACATTTTGTTAACTATCAAATCGACCGATTTACCTGCTGGAACATCTGCCCTAATCAATTGCGGAGCAGAAGGAAACTTTGTAGATGAGGGAGCTGTAAAGGGCTCAGGAAA